>ML242068.1:2257-25970 GCA_005239495.1 Nicotiana undulata
CTCTCTCTCTCTCTCTCTCTCTCTATATATATATATATATATATATATATATATATATATATATATATATATATATATATATATAATGGTTACTAATTATATTCTATTTGAATAATAATAGAAATTTATTCATGAGAATATTTAATTTGTTTTATATGTATAATGTAAATTAAATATTTATGATTAATTTTATTTTTTATACATTTATCTACATTTATGATATTTGTACATAAAAATTTAAAAAATATAAAAGAAGAATGAGATCCCCAAAACCTAGCCCCTCCTCCATCCACCACTCTAAGGTAATGTTTCTATCTTCTTTAAATCTCACTTTTTGTTACTAATCACTAATATGTATATCAACATATATAATATTATATATCAACATTTCTTTGGTTACTTTATTTTACGATCCAAACTCCACAAAGATCGTGATGGCGCCGGAACTCACGGTCAGGCAAGCTAACACTTAATAATTAATGAATTTTTATTATAATATTTTGAAATCATCCCTTTTCATTTTCTTAAATAATAATTATCGAACTTCTAATAAGTAAACAGTAACATCTTTAGCAAATGTGAATAGTGAATAAATCCCATCATAAATTCCAGAACCCGGTATCACAAGTGTATGAGCGAACTTCTAAGAATTTATACAGATACTACAATGCATGTCCGAAATACAAGTTGGACAAGGAATTCAAAAAAATAAAAATACAATACATAGAGGAAGACTCTGCCGGCTGCAGGTCGTCTCCGGATGATGCAGCACGTCTAAGTCTCCAAGTCAGCCACGTCACTGCGTCAAGCAAGGCCACTAGCTATGAATGTACCTGTGCAATAAAAATGCACAGCAAGTGTAGCATGAGTACGAAAACAACGTGTATTCAGTAAGTATCCCGCCTAACCTCGAAGAGATAGTGACGAGAGGTCAACTTTGACACTTGCTAGAGGTCAATTAATATCAGGTATAGTAGCAAAATAAATAAATATAAAACATAGTAAATGTATGTAACAAACGAGAATAGATCTCACGGTACGATTCCCTCCTTACAATTTACTCAGCTCTTAACTAGAAATTTTCTTCCGTAAATAACACGTATACATAGATACGGTTTCACCCAAATAGATTGTTATACTTTCATTAAGGGGAGAACCCTCAGATACACTGGCTTCTAGCCAAATATTACGCACGATTCAATGAGGATAATAAATATTTAGGAAATGTCGAGGCGTACGGCCTGATCCCATAAGATTAAACTGTGCACTGTCGAAGGGTTGAACAACGCGAACCATAGATGCATCTATTAACCTGCCGAGGCGAACGGCCTGTTCCCATGAGAGTGTGGTACATAAATCCTGCCGAGGCGAACGACCCTATCCCATAAGAGTGTGGTAAATAAGTCCTGCCGAGCCGCACGACCCGATCCCATAAGAGTGTGGTAGGAGGATTTACCCCGCCCGAGAATCATACATGCGACACGGTTACACATAAATTTCTCGAGTTATTGAAGTATTCTTCCTTTTCTTTTCCAAGACATGAACTTTCTGTGAAAACTTTCAAGATTTCCATTTTAAAACAAATTTTCGATTCTTTTTTAAAATTATTTAATAAGTATGCTCAATCTAACTTCTTCTCAAAGAAAACAATAAATACAATCAGATATAATAATAACAAAGCATGATGTAGGCCTAAAGCTACCCGGACATAGGCATAACTAGTAGCTACGCACGGACTCCCGTCACTTCGTGTGTACGTAGCCCCCACAAATAGTAGCACATATTTAATTATTTCACCTATGAGGAAAATTCCCCCTCACAAAGTTAGAAACGAGACTTACCTCGCTCCGAAGATTCATAACTGCCTCCAAGTCCTTCCGATGACTCCAACTGATGCACAACGCCCCAAAACTATCCAAATAACGGCAAACCAATGAAAATTCACTCTAATACTTGTAACAAATTCAAATTATATAATTTCCCAACTCCGCTCGAAGAATTGAAAAAATTTCCCTGAGGCCCACGTGCCCGGATTCCGAATTTTTTTGAGGATAATGATTACCCATGACCTCGCAAGCTCGAATATATGATTTTCTCTCAATTCCATACCCAAATTCACGGTCAACATCCAAAAATACATATTCTAGGTCTTTGTTCAAAAATTCCCACCAATTTCCATGTCTAATTCCATGTAAGATCACATATTCAACTTAGAAATGGGAAGAAATCACTTACTTAGAGATGCTTGATGAAAATCCTCCCTTGAAGCTCCCCAAAATCGCCACACCAAATGAAAATGAGAGAAATTAGCCAAAACCCGTTTTTAAAACAACACATTGCCTCCAGCCTTTTCGCACCTGCGGTGCAATAGCCGCTCCTGCGGCTCCGTACCTGCGGAATTTCCATCGCAGGTGCAGCTCTAACTCAACCCAACAGCTCCCGCTTCTGATATCCTCCTTGCCGCATCTGCGCCTTCGCAGGTGCGGACACACCCTCGCACCTGCGCCCCTGCCCGCATCTGCGTCTCCTTGGCCGCTTCTGCGGCTCCGCATCTGCGGCCAAAACCCCGCAGGTGCGGTCACACCAGATGACAGCAACCTCAGCTTTTCTCCAACTCCAAGTTTTGATCTGTTAACCACCCGGAATCCACCCGAGGCCCCCGGGACCCCGTCCAATTACACCAACCTGTTCCAAAACATAACGTAGACCTGCTCGAGGCTTCAAATCACATCGAAACAACGAATCGCTCTCCAATTCAAGCTTTATGAACTTTAAAATTTCAAACTTCTACATCCGAGCCGAAACCTATCAAATCACGTTCGATTGACCCCAAATTTTGCACACAAGTCATATTCGACATTACGGACCTGCTCCAATTTTCGAAATCACATTCTGACCCCGATATCAAAATTTGCACTTCCGGACGGATTTCTCAAAAACCTTCAAATTTCTATCTTTAGCCAAATGACTTCAAAATAACCTACGGACATCCGAATTCACTTCCGATTGCGCTCCCAACTCCAGAATCACCATACAGAGCTATTCCCAGACTCGGAATCCCAAACGGACATCAATATCAATGAAATGCACTTCAACCCAGACGTATGAAATTTCTTCTAAATGCTGACTTCCATAATATACGTTGAAACTCTCCCGGGTTATCCAAAACCCGATCTGGACATACGCCCAAGTCCAAAATCATCATACGAACTTTCTAGAACTTTCAAATCCTGATTCGGAGGTCGTTTACTCAAATTTTCAATCTTAGTCAATTCTTCCAACTTAAGGCTTCTAAAATGAGAATTTTCTTTCCAAATTTACTCTGAACTTCTCGAAATTCAACTCTGACCACGCCTACGAATCATAATACCTGAATTGAAGTTGCTCATGGTCTCAAACCGCCAAATGACGCGCTAGAGCTCAAAACGATCAGTCGGGTCGTTACATTCTATCCCACTTAAATATACGTTCGTGCTCGAACGTGCTAAGAACTGCTCTGGAGTTGTCTGAAATCACTGTTTAACACCTTGTGCACCTGCCCGTGCTACCACAACCCAATTGAGCACATTAGCTTGATCAAATCTGAAGATATCCGTTTTTATCCCTACAATAAGCTCAGAACCCAGTTCCAACACCTAAAATTCTCCGGCAGGCCTGTTTCCAATATATAAACACCGTATCAACTACCAAACAAGGTACCTAAACACGACTGCATACCTTTTCTGAATTAGCATTGTGGCCGCGACGGGCACCCGGTACCTTACTCAACGGAGTACCAGCATAACGTATATTTCATATCATTCTATCATAGGCAAATGAACCGGAGTCAAGCATGAGGGAATACAAACTTATACATATGAAGTGCAGGCCTATAAGACCAAAATAACACTCGTGTACTAAGCATGGGCCGACAAGGCCATACAATCTTTTACGTATATGACATATGTCTACAAGCCTCTAAGAATACATAATTTCCATAAAGGTCGGGACAGAGTCCCGCCATACCAAAAAATACATGTCTAAATCATACTAACCAAACAAGCAACTTCGAAGAAAATAGAGCGCACCCAACATCTTCCGCTGAGCTCACAGCCTACTTGGAGGCTCTCGATCTGTCTATCGAGACCTGCGGGCATGAAACGCAACGTCCCCAAAAAAGGGACGTCAGTATGAATAATATACCGAGTATGTAAGGACGTATACTTGAAACTGAAACTGAATTGATAATATAATAACTGCAAGTAGCTGGAAGTCAAAGATAATATGAAAATATGCTTACTTGCTGATACTGACTCAACTCTCTCAATATAGTAAGTAAAATAGTTGTCCGGCCATTTAAGGCTCGGTATATATATATATATATATATATATATATATATATATATATATATATATATATNTCTATCGTAGTAGGCTCGATCATAGGCGCTCGGCCATACCAGGCTCTGTATCTCGACCAACTGGGCTCATTCATAGGCGCTCGGCCACAGTAGGCTCGGTATATAACTTACCATCTGATCAAAAGTTGCCCAATAGAGGCCTGCCCATCGATTATAGCTCGATGGTAATGAAAATATTGTAATACTGTATATATAGACTCTCTGCTCTCTTGACTGGAAGAAGGAATTATCAATTGAATATTGTACTTACAAGACTAGGAAAAATATACGTAAATTTCGGGACATAAATTTTCTTTATGCCTCGTTATCAAACTTGTGTAATGATGATATCATGCCAAAAAGAAGAAAAAGCATAACCTTAACATACCTGGTGTAGGGAAAAATCCGTATAATATTCTTGGAGAAGGTTGCACCAGTTAACGTAAGAAGCACTTAGTTAAGAACTACGACATTCTCATACCCAGAGATACGAGAAGGTTTCCAAATCCTAAATTCCCGTAAACCAAAAATGAGACATCAAGGATTCCTGTGTAGTAGGAAAGAGGCACGTCCTTGAGTTGGAAGAACTCCCTGACTAATTTGATATTCTCTTAATCCTTCTTGGAAACAATTTATATTGCACCTCTATAAATATTTCATGCATTGTCTTACGATTTTGCAAACTATATTTCATTTATCAATTTGCTCTTTCTTGCTTTGCTTTAATGGGAAGGAGCCATCGTTTTTTTTCTTTCTCTTGGTATTACTCCACGTGTAGTTATAATCATCAAGCAAATGCACCTTGTAGTGAGATATGAGCTTATTAAAATAATAATGGAAAGGCTTATTTTTGGCAACATACAGATTCCTCCATTTTAAATCATGCCACATATACGATAATGTGGTTAACCAAAAAATTAGATCCTTTGACCAAAATTATTTTTAGGATGAACGCAGGTTGCTGATAACCAAGGTAATAATAATAATTGTGAATAAATAAGTAAATAGAAAATAATGAGATGCACAGAAAGTAAAGTTTATTATAATCGTAGTTCGAATGTGTCTTACAAGTTATATTATATTCTCTTATATAGGGAATTTCTTAATATAACGTCTACCTTTTACAATGATCGCACATTAATGACTAATTATGACATTAATGAAACGTTACAAAGAGTAACCGTAATTGTTGCGTGAAGGTTGTGTAACATGTGGATCATTAATTGAAGATCTCTGAATCTGCCCGTAGCTCTGTCCGGATTCATTCCGACCGTGTCTCTTTCTTGTCTCAATTAGGTTGAGTTTCCCGTAGCTGATTACCCCGTCGGTATATTGTGTCGTGCCTCTTTGTCTCGTACCTCATTATAGAATCCTGTCCAGTTGTCATGTTTTTATTGCTCCATATAACTGGCTGAGTAATCAAGAATTATTACACGTGTGAAGCTCTTTTTACCAATACAGATAGTCCCCCCACTTACCATTTATTTATCGATTAATATTTGGTAAGTGGATACTCATTTATGGCGGGAACATTTTGCCGTCGCTTCACTCGTAACATTGCATCTTTCTCTGAACGTAGGTGTCGCTTGTCACTTCCATTTAATGCTTAAGCCACGTGTCATCCCCGGGTTGGTTCTGCAATTGTTTAGCGCCTTTTAGGGCTTTTTTCGGCTGCATCAGTCACAAACTGACACCTTCAATTATGGATTTCACATCATTGTTTTTTCCCATTTTTGACGGTTGTCTTCGAGTATAAATACCCCCTTTCCTTTCTTTACTTTCACGAAAAACTTCTAACTTTCATTCTTTATTTGTAAAGAACTCTTTCCTTGTCTTTGTAAATATGTCTTCTTTGAACCAGTCTAAGGGAGTTATAAATGTAGAAGAATTGACTCTCTCTTCTGTTCCGACGCGGAGCCGGAGAGGTGGTAGGTTGAGGAGTTAAGGTTCTACTGCTTCAAGGGTTTTTCCTCTTCTCAAATTACTTCCCCTCCTTCTTCTAGGTCTTTAACTTCTCCGAGAGCTAGGGCTTCCAGATCTTCGTCCAAAGGTAGAGAACATCACGAACCTTTGCGTGAACCGGGGGTCGATGAAGTAGTACCTGCGGAGTTTACCTTCGCTAGGGATAGTCAGGCGCTTAGAGATCAGCTTTCTTCATTGTCATCTCTTGATAGTGTTGATAAATACCCTACCCTGATCATTGAAGGTTTAATTCCTCTTATACACAGGGACTGTTTTTTGAAGTCCAATTTTCTTGTCGTCGTTCCAAATGGTAATCAAAGAATAACATCTTATAAGATGGGATATTCTTTTTCTTATACTTATCCCTTTACCTTAGGTTTCAAGCCTCCCATCGACCCAGTTATCATCGAGTTCTGTCGATTTTTCAAAATTTGTTTGGGACAAGTCGGTCCTCTTATATGGCGTCGTTGCATGTCTTAGATGTTTAGCTACTTTAGCTTAGGTCCCCTTCACCTTTAATCATCTTATTCACCTTTATTCCCCAATTTTGTTCCATCAAGGAATTTTTACCCTGGCTTCCAGGAGTAAAAGAGTGTTGGTGACTCCTGACGATGATAAGGATCGAGGTTGGTTTCTTCGGTATGTTGTTATGCCTACTGCTGGTTTAGTAGGTGAAGAAAATCTTTCCTTCCCTGAGAAGTGGAATCGTGCATGTGAGTACATTTTTGCTCACATTCCTTGCTTTTTTCTTTTGATATTTTATTAATACTTTAGTTGTTTCTTCTTTTTGCAACAATTATGGGAACTATCGGGAATGTATCCGGTTTCCGAGATTGGGTAGAAAAGCTTTTGTTAACCGCTCCGTTGGAAGAACATTCATGGAAGTACTTCTCTGAGAAGTACGGTTGGAGAGTTAAGACTCACGGTAAGTGAAGCTTTTATTTTTTCTTCTTTTCTTGTTTAAGCGTTTCCTTTTTATCCTTTTTCTTTTGACAGGGTTTCCCGCTCGTGGAGTTTCTGCTGCATCCGCGTCTGTTCCCAAGTTGTCTTTGGCTCAGGCCTAGGAAATCATTTCAGGCTCTTCTTCTTCAAAGAGAAAAGCAGGTGGGTCAAGGACCTCGGAAGAAGAAGAAGAAGAGGAAGAGGAGGGTCTTTAGTTCATAGGTCAAGCAGAAGGAAGGTGGTCTCAGACGACGAGTCTACACCTGTCATTGTGCCTTCCATGCCTGAAGTCTGACTTTCTGCCTCTGAGGATGCTACTCTCTCTCCCGTGCGTGAATCTGTTGATTATTTGTTCCGTGAAGGCTTTGGTCCTGTTGCTGATGAAGCTTCCTTGGCTGTTTTCGCTCCCTCTCTTAAAGAACTCCCCTTAACTGTTCCAGTTATTTCTTCTGCTCTCGCAGCTATTCCTGCTCATGTCGTTACTCCTTCTCCCGTGGCTTTTTCAGCCCCTCTGACTTCCTTGCCCGTGGCTCCTACATCTCTACCTGCTTCTGTGCCTTCTGTTACAGAAGTAGGGTCTTCCAGCAGGAAGATGAGGCAGGTGATGATAGAAGTTTCGGCAGAGGGTAGTCTCTTTATATAGTCTGGCCAGCCCGATGTGTGGTTGAAATCGTTGATAGGCCCGACAGAGAGAGGCAAGCTGGATAGCCACGGTTCCCTTACATGGGCTAATGAGATCGTGCACTCTTCTTTAAAGGTAAAATGCATTTTCTTATGTTCCTTCTTGTACATGTATTTACCATATCTAATTGGTTTTCTTTTGCAGATCAATCTTATAGGCACGTAGCTTATGAAGAGGGTTTCTAATACGGAGCAGGAAGTGAAAGAATGGCGCGCGGAAGCAGACAACTGGAAGGAGCAGTATGAAAGCTTAAGGCTCGACATGGAGGTTGTAGAAGAAGAAAAATGTACCTTAGAGCAGCAGGTGAGGGTCATGACGGCAGAGTTGGCCGTTGAGAAGGCATCTTCTGATCAAGCAGGCAAAGATAAGAACGTCCTTGAGTCCTCATTTGTTGAGCAGTTGTCTCGTCCCTATGAAGAGATCAGGAGCTTGAAGGCCTTGTTAGACCAAAAGGAGGAGTATTCATGCGAGCTTGTTCAATCACTTACTCAAACCCAGGAGGATCTCCGCAACTCTTTGGAGACAGTACAATTCTTGGAAAGGTCTCTTGCTCCTTTAAGGGCCTCTAATGATGTTGTTCTGGCTGAGAAAGACGAATTAAGAGCTGAGGTTTCACTATGGGAGAAATATTATGAAGCTCTTGAAGATAGGACAATTGTTGATGTTAGTTGGGCGTATATGAACTCCCGCCTCGACACATTGACCGAAATGAGCCGAGAGGGTTGAAATTGCAAAAATCAAGGAGGCCATTGAGAAGGCTCAACAAGGTCAGAATATCTCTTCACCTGAAGGTGAGGCTCTTGTTGTTCAAGTCTCTTAGTCCCAAGCTGCTCTTGCTCCCTCTGCCAGTGAAGTCAACCCTCCTCTTGATGAAGTTTAAGAAGTTGGTTCCTCCTTTTTTTTTCTTGTCTCAATTGGTGGTTACCCCCAGTCCCATCAAGGGTAAGTTTGGATCTTTTAAAGTCCCTAAATGACAACTTAGGGGCACCTTAATGTATAAAAACTTTATACGGCTAAGTATAAGTTAATACTTAGTTTTTACTTAGCCGTTTTAATATATTAATGCAAGTATGACTTTTGTTTTCCGTTGAGCTTCTGTTTCACTATTTAAGTCTTTTTCACGCATTATTTTTGAGGTTTTAGTTTTACCTCTGAGTTTTGCATATAAAATACTTTAGATTATCTGTACCTTTTCGTAGTTGATACGATTTTGTGAAAGAGGGCCCTTTTTTTATCGACACTTAATGAAGAAGACGTCTCAGCTTCATGATGGTGTAAGAATGCAATAGAGAGATAGGAAATTTTCATATGTTTAACAATGTTTCTAAATAAAGTTTTTGTGTTGAACTTTCACAACATTTTACATGTGTTTGATTATCGTCTAAAACTCATGTTGCAACTGGTTTCTTTTAACAGGTTTGATATACACTAGTATTTCGTAACTGTTTTTCTTATGTAATTGTTTTTTGAGTTAATACAAGAGAATAACTGTTTTTCGTTTGTAACATTTTTTATAAAGGTAGGGGTTTTCACCCGTAACTGTTTTTATTGATAACAGTTTTCAATAATCATGAGGGTAATGCTTTTTCATCCGCAACTGTTTTTAGTATTTTGATCTTTCATCCGTAACTGTTTTATTTTATAACAGTTTTATGTATGAGTACAAGGATTTTGTAACTATTTTTGGTTACAACAGTTTTCTGAATAAGTACAAAGATGATGATCTTTTATCCATAATTGTTTTTAGTTACAACAGTTTTCTGAATAACTACAAAGATGTGCATTTCTCCCTCGTAACTAATATTTTGCCTTTTAACCTGAACATTTGTTTACATATATGAACATGTTCGAAGGTTTTTTGAATCAGGCTTTGTGTTTTGAGTCTTTGGCTCTTTTACTTGTATCACTTGACTTGTTGGGTAGATGGATCTCCAGGCTCGAGCTTTGACTTTTTGATAGTCTTCTATGCTTCGTGTTTTCCCTCCATATTGTATAGTCCCCCAAGTGTTTGAGCTTTGAAGAATGAAATCTCGAGCACTTGACTATTCCCTCCTTGTGGCCCTTTTCCTGAAAAGGAAAAACATACGGGACTCGGAGGTATATAGTTTTTAGATGATGACTACCTAACCCTTTAAAACGTCCATCAGAAAGTGTAACCCTAGACCGGGAATTCAGTTACTTCCTCGCGTCTTTGCAGGTCTAATATCATCATCTGGTGATGGGTTAGCTTTTTGCCTATCATCTAAAATGGTTAGTAAAATTTTAACTGTACAAGAATAAAATCGAATGTGGCGATACCTGACGGGGAGTATTCCTTTTCCTTAGAAGTAATACTTCTTCAAATGGATGGCATTCCAACTTGTTGGTGAGATCCCGCCGTCCATAGCTTCCAGCTCATAGGCGTCATTCCCAGCGATGCCTTGGACTTTGTAGGGTCCTTCCCAGTTTGGACTTAATTTTCCCGCACCAACTTATTTTGTTGATTGAAAAACTTTTTTTAGAACAAAGTCCCCAATCTTGAAGTATCTGAGGTGAGCTTTTCGGTTGTAATAACGCTCTATGATTTGTTTTTGAGTTGCCATACGTATTAGTGCGACTTCTCTTCTTTGTTCGAGCAAGTCCAGATTAGTTCTCAACTCGTCGTCGTTTGCATCCTCCGTGGCTATTGTAAACCTTATGTTTGATTCGCCAATATCCACCGGTATTAAGGCTTCTGATTCATAGACAAGCGCGAACGGAGTCTCTCCCGTAACTATTTTTGAAGTTGTTCTGTAAGCCCACAGCACTGCCGGTAATTCATCAGGCCAATTTCCCTTGGCTTTCTCTAACCGTTTCTTTAGGTTGTTGATGATGACCGTATTCGTTGATTCAGCTTTCCCATTAGCCACGGGGTGATACGGCATTGAAGTAATCCGTTTGATTTTCTATCTTTCGAAGAATTCTGTGATTTGCGAGACCATGAATTGTGGGCCATTATCACATACGATCTCCTTTGGTATTCCAAAGCAACATATTATATTTCGCCACAAGAATATTTTAACTTCTTTTTCTCGCACCTGTTTGAAAGCTTCCGCCTCTACCCATTTTGTAAAATAGTCAGTTAGCACGAGTAAGAACCGTACCTTTCCTTTAGTTGTGGGAAAGGGTCCCACAATGTCCATGCCCCACTTCATGAATGGCCATGGTGATATTATTGGGTGCAATAGTTCCGCTGGTCGATGCATGTTATTATCAAACCGTTGGCATTTATCGCATTTGCATGCGAAGCTCTTACCCTCTTCTTCCATCTTAGGCCAATAGTACCCAGTTCTGATAAGGGTTTTGACCAAAGATCTCGCCCCTGCGTGATTTCCACAGTGTCCTTCGTGGACTTCCCTCATCATGAACTCCGTTTGTCTAGGTCCTAGGCATTTTGCTAGGGGACCTCCGAACATCTTGCGATATAAAGAATCGCGAATGAGGCAGTATCGTGCAGCTTTTCGGCGAAGTGCTTGATCTGCTTTTTTGTCTTCAGGTACGGTGCCATTCTGCAAAAACTTTAAAATTTCATTTCTCCAATCCTATGTTAAATTGTTGAAAGTTACCTCACTTTTGTCCTGGTCGATTGCTGAATGAAATAGGTGGATGACAATTGCATTGTCTTTGTTTGTGACTTCCATAACTGCTGCGAGGTTAGACAATGCGTCCGCCTCTGCATTTTCCTCTCTAGGTATTTGTATAACCTTCCACGTTTTGAATTGTCTCACAAGATCTCGTCCCTTTTCTAGATACTGTTGCATCCGAGTCTCCTGAGCAATGTAAGTCCCATGCATCTGATTTACTACCAGCTGAGAGTCACTTTTGATTATGATTTTCTCGATTGAGAGTTCTCGTGCCAGTTCTAGCCCTGCAATGACAGCTTCGTACTTTGCTTCATTGTTAGTTATAGGATAACATTTGATAGCTTGTCGTGTCTTTTCACCCGTGGGTGATATTAAGACTATGCCTAAGCCGGCACCTTTTACATTGGAAGAACCATCGATAAATAGGGTCTATAGGCCCGGATTAGCACCGTTAAAGAGTTGTAACTCTTTTTCCACTTCAGGGATAATGCTATTATTAAAATCAACGACAAAATCAGCTAAAATGTGAGACTTTATTGCAGTCTTAGGCTGATATATTATGTCGCTCACTCAATTCTATGGCCCATTTAGCTAGCCTTCCTGATAATTCCTGTTTATGTAGAATATTTCTCAATAGATACGAGGTCACAATAGTGATTGGATGACATTGAAAATATGGTCTCAATTTTCTAGATGCTATGATTAGAGCTAAGACTAATTTTTCTAGATGTGGGTATCTAGTTTTAGCATCGAGTAATGTCTTGCTTACATAATAAATTGGAGATTGTTTACCTTTGTCTTCCCTTACCAGTACTGCACTTACGGCAATTTCTGCGACGGCAAGGTAGATGTACAACATTTCTCCCTCCTTTGTCTTTGATAGCAACGGGGGTTTTGATAGATAAGCCTTCATATCTTTGAGAGCCTATTGACATTCTTTAGTCCATTCGAACAGACTTTGCTTCTTGAGAACTGAAAAGAATTTAGAACTTTTCTCGGAAGATCTAGAAATAAATCTTCCTAAAGCTGCAATTCTTCCCATTAGTCTTTGAACTTCCTTTTTGTTCGTAAGTATATCAGGTATTTCTTCTATAGATTTAATTTGAGCAACTTTACTTCTATTCCTCTATTTGATACAAGGAATCCCAAAATTTTACCTGATTCTACGCCAAAGGCGCATTTTTCTGGATTCAATTTCATATTATTCCTGCGTAAAATTTCAAAGGTAATAGAGAGGTGCTGGAAATGGTCCTCTACATGTGTTGATTTTACCAGCATGTCATCGATGTAAAATTCCATCGTCTTTCCCAAATGTTCCTGGAACATCTTGGTCACTAGCCTTTGGTACGTGGCTCCAGCATTTTTCAGGCCAAAAGGCATGACTTTGTAACAATAAGTCTCCCTATTTGTAATAAAGGAAGTTCTTTTCCTCATCTGAGGGATCCATTTTAAGTTGATTATAACCATAATACGCATCTAGAAAGCTTAACAATTCATGATCTGCGGTGGCATCAATCATTTGATCTATATGTGATAATGGAAATGAATATTTGGGGCATGCTTTATTTAAATCAGTGTAATCTACGCATACTCTCCATTTACCATTCTTTCTAGGCACTACCACAGTGTTAGCTAACCAGTTAGGGTATGTTACCTCATGTATTGAACCAATTTTCAAGAGTTTTTGTACCTCTTCGCCAATCACTTGGTTCTTGAACGGTCCTTGCTTTCTTTTCTTCTTCTTAACCGGTAAAAAAGATGGATCTTCATTTAGTTTATGAGTCATCACTTCTGGTGGGATACCTCTCATATCTGAATGGGACCACGCAAAACAATCTTCTTTAGCCTTTAAATAATCAATTAACTTACCTCTTCGACTGGGGCTCAGCCTCATGGCTATATGCACTTTTTGTTCAGGATTTTGTTCGAACAACGGAACATCTTCGAGCTCTTTCGTGGTTGTTTTGATGTGCTCGTCTTCCTCCGGTTCTTGAATGACGTCCGATCTGGAATCCACGTCTGTGTAGTTTGATGCATCTTCCGTGGTGACTTGGTTCACCTTCTCGTGACTATCTTTCCCCATACTTGTTCGAACAATAACCTCTTTCGTACCTGTTTGAGCAGTAATTTTTTCCATACCTAGTTGAGTGGCAATTTCTTCCATACCTGTTTGGGTGGCAGTTCCTGCCTAAGAGATCTATCTTTTGATTCTTTCGTCTCTATTTTTTTGTTATAGTGTACCACGGAATTTATATTTCTAGAGGTTTGTTGATCGCCTCTAATCTGTTGGATTCCCCATTCGGAAGGGAATTTAATTACCTGATGTAAGGTGGATGGTACCGCTTTCATGTCGTGGATCCATGGCCTTCCCATGATTACGTTATAAGCCATGTCAGTATCGATGACTTGGAACCTGGTATTTTTTATTACTCCCTCAGCATAAGTGCTAAGTTCAATTTCTCCTTTGTTTATAACCATAGAGTTGTCAACCCCTGATATGGCTCGTGCCTTTGGGATTACTTGATTTCCCAATAGCATTTCTTCCACGAATCTCAGCAAAATGATGTTGACTGAACTACCTGGATCAATCAACACTCTTTTCACGTTAGTATCATGTATAAGTAGGGATATTACCAGTGCATCGTTGTGAGGTAGAATTATCTCGTTGGTATCTGCATCGTCGAAGGATATGTTGTCTGCTTCCAAATCTTCGCGGATCCGCTTCACGTGTGTAATTGTGAGCTTTATAGTTCTTTTACAGATTACTCCGTTTACTTCCTCACCTCTGTGTATCACGTTGACTGTTCATTTTAGAGATGGTGGTTTTGGGGGCTCCTTCCTGCTCTTCATATATGACTGCTTACCTTTTTCACTAAACAATTTTGTTGGGTAGCCCTGTTTTAATAATTGTTCTACCTCACCTTGCAAAAATCTGCAATCCGTCATTCTGTGTCCATGATCATTATGGAATTCGCACCAGAAGTCTGGGTTCCTTTTATTTGCATTTGATCTCATTTCTTTGGTCCATTGGACCTTATCACCCATATTTCTCAATACTGAAATTAATTCAGAAATACTTACATTGAAGGTGTGGTCTCCAATTCTTGTGTTACCTCTGTGTCGTTCATCCCGATCCTTTCTGGACCTTGATGAGGATGAGCCTGTATCTATATTTGATGGTCTATATTTTGACCGAGTGTTTTTGAACCTGGGATGGGTTTCCCGTCCCGAGGGTCCCATGTAAGGATCGTACCTGTTTTTACCTGATCTCCTGTATGATTCAGAATGTCTGGAACTGATACGATCTTCATCTTTCGAACGAGCAATGGTATCTTCTTCTATACGAAGCTTGGTGTTGTACCTATTGTAGACACCATTCCATGTCGTAGCTGGGAATTCTCTCAAGCTTTCCTTGAGTCTTCTCATGGCTTCTGAGCTTTTGTCATTTAGATTGCTTGCAAATGCCATGGCCGCCCAATTATCAGGCACCCTTGGTAGTAGCATTCTTTCTCGTTGGAACCTGTCTACAAATTCACGGAGTAGTTTCGTGTCTCCTTGTTTTATTTTAAATATGTCCTCCATTCTTTTCTCGACTTTTTGCGCACCGGAGTGTGCTTTTATGAAAGAATCTGCAAGCTCAGTAAAAGAATCAATAGAGTTTTCAGGGAGAAGAGAATACCAGGTTAGCGCTCCTTTGGTAAGTGTTTCTCCAAATTTTTTGACTAAGACCGAATCGATTTCCTATTTTGTTAAGTCATTGCCTTTCACTCCGGTGGTAAAAGCAGTCACATGGTCGTGTGGGTCGGTTGTTCCGTCATACTTAGGAACATCAGGCATTTTGAACTTCTTGGGTATTGGCAAGGGTGTTGCGCTTGGTTTCCAAGGTTGTTGAGAATATCTGTCAACATCAATGCCTTTTATAACAGGTGGTACTCCAGGAATTTGCTCGATTCGATCGTTTTGTTCCTACACCTATTTTTGCAAGGTTAGTAATAAACTTTGTAATTCAGAGTTATTAGACATACCTGGTCTCTCTTCGAGAGATTCATTAGGAGTATCTCCCATTGCTGCGTTTACCAACCCAGATTGAGGATTTTCCACGTGATGGTTTTATTGGGGGGTGGTGTCAATGGTGCAGGTGACGCTGCCAGTAATCCCCTCGCAAATTCTTGCAAAGCCTGGCTTACATAATCTGCAATCATTTGCTTCACCTAATCTTGCTCTACCGTTTGATCATTATCATTGTTATTGTTGTTGGATCTTTCTTGGGATTGTTCCCTTGAACCTCTTGGGGATCCGGGAGGTTATGGAGTCACATCTCTTTGTTGGTTATTGTCGTTGGAGTTCGACATAGTTCAGATGATATTGCTTGAAAAGTAAACAGGGATTATCAGAATTCCCGGTAACGGAACCAATTTGGTTAACCAAAGAATTAGATCCTTTGACCAACGCTATTTTTAGGATGAACGCGAGTTTCTGATAACCAAGGTAATAATAATAATTGTGAATAAATAAGTAAATAGAAAATAATGAGATGCACAGAAAGTAAAGTGTATTATAATAGTAGTTCGAATGTGTCTTACAAGTTATATTTTATTCCATAATATAGGGAATTTCTTAATATAACGTCTACCTTTTACAATGATCGCACATTAATGACTAATTATGATATTAATGTAACGTTACAAAGAGTAACCGTAACTATTGCGTAAAGGTTGTGTAACGTGTGGATCATTAATTGAAGATCTCTGAATATGCTAGTAGCTCTATCCCGATTCATTCCGACCGTGTCTCTTTCTTGTCTCAATCAGGTTGAGTTTCCCGTAGCTGATTACCCCATAGGTATATTGTGTCGTGCCTCTTTGCCTCGTACCTCATTATAGAATCCTGTCCAGCTGTCATGTTTTTATTGCTCCACATAACTGGCTGAGTAATCAAGAGTTATTACACGTGTGCAGCTCTTTTTACCAATACATAATGTATGAGCCATACTTGTATTAAGGCAAAAATTTGCCACGTTGTGTCCTCATCCAAAATATTTTGGATAATTACTGGTTACACGCATAATTAAGAAATGTCTCAAATTACTTTAAAATACTACTCATTTTTAATATACTTTATATATACCCTACTGTCATAGTCATGTGGTACCTCGTATTGCACTAGTCCATAAATACTGAGTATTTTAACTCGGGCCGTATTTTATCCGAACATGCCAAACTTGGACGAAAATTCATTTTCTTTGACTTTCTTCCCCTCTCACCTTCACGAATTTACTTATCACTTGTTTGAAATAGTGTATTGCTTAGAATCTCAAAATAATCTCATCCCCGAACTTACGTCGATTAACTTACCACGAAACTTTAACATACGAAAATGCGGGATGTAACATCATTCCCCCCTTTGAAACATTCGTCCTCGAATGTTGACTGGTGCTCTAATCATTTTCATGGCCTATGTCTTCCGAATATTTTATTATTCTCCTTGCCATCTTGGCAACTGTTCTGTGATTAAATCCAAAGGCCAGGGCATTCCCCCGTTTAGGCCTCTTTCTCACACCACGACTTATGGTCGGAATCCTTCCAGTCTCGTAACTGTTGCTACCTTTTATCATGCAGCTTGTACGACTCTGACCTTGTAAGTGCACTTATGCGTCTCTTCTCTCCTTTTTCCTCCAGCTTTTAACCAATTTCTAAGCCTTACTTTGTGAACATATACATAGCTTAATAAGATGTCCATCTGGGCATCTATAGGTATATTGATGTTCTTCGCTCAATACTTTGTTGAACTTACCAATATTGTTATACCTTATTTCATAGATCCATTTATTCATTCGTATGACTTTACTGCATCTAGGTAGGTCATACTATACCATAACTCATACTTCGATTTATTGTTATTATGGTCTGCAACCAACTCCAGGTTACTCTCGTTGCTTATCCTATATGTATAAATCTATGTCCTTTAATGTTTCTTCATTACTGTTCATCTTAAGAACGACAGCCTAATCTCACCTCATACTTTGTGGCTTTTGTCCGTCCATTGCTGATTCGCCTTAATGTAGATGTATCATCTATCAGTGATAACTTGATCTCTTATGTAACACTGCCACTAGGGCTCACGTCTCATCATGGAACATTTGAAGTGATTTTCTTGATCCACCTGGGGGTGATAAGATACTATACTTCCATAATTGTATTTCATAGCATCCTAGTGAGATTTACCTTACGCGAGTATTTTAATCATGTACAATTCATGAAATCATTACTCAATCAAACGCCCAAACGTCATCCTTCCTCTATAATAATTATACCTGCATTCTAATATCAGAGTAGCATTCCATCTCTTCTAAATTCCATTAGTCTTAGACTCATTTGAGTCCATTTAGGCTATACGGAGCTTTGTATAACTTAGAGAAACCATCAACTCTTCTTATTTTCGTGGGCTTAATCTTGAGGACTTATCCATTCTCGTTACCTTCTCACTGACCCTTTCTTATCCTTGCTCCTGTCTTCCTAAAATCTGGTCGCTTTACCATACTTTAGCTTGCGAGCTACACATATCTATTTCTATTACTCGTAACCTTCCTTCAACTTGATTGCATCATAGGTTCCCTTGTGTTATTCTGGAACATCATCTGAGACATTACGCCATCTCTAACTCTTCTTTACTCCCTTAACTAGACCTCTCAGTACCTAGAAATCATAGGCTGGATGATATACCACTGAAGACACCGCTAGCATTCCTGGATACTGAATCTCCACGCTTCTGGCCTTCTATCTGCAGTATGGACTATTCACAACCTTCTGCATTTGAGTATTTCATATGTCGTTCACATTTACCTTATTACCTTAAAATCTTGCATCGTATCTTCTATTTTTTTCGTGACCTCCCTTCCACATAGGTATAATTCACATACTTAACTTGAAGCTCTATTACAATACTTGCACCTCTGATATTTAATAATAATCATGCAATATTCTCAATCACGAGGTCTATAACTTTCTAGGTCCAGTAATCAAATTCCTAATCTACTTTGTTGATGTAACTCTTTAGCTTCCTTCTCCTTTTGATCAGCCTTTATGCTTAAGCTATCTTCCGATATGCGGCTCATGGTGTTACTTTAGCCTTTCATGGATGCTATGTAATATCCATGATACCATCATCTAACAATTCAATCCTTTGTCTATGACCTGAACTTAATTATTTCTTTTAACTTATGCCGGAGTCTTCTATGGCTGTACGATTTCCAACATATCTGCTGCATGGATGATACTCTGAAATCTTGAGTGCGTTCATAACGTAACTATCTCTGAATCATTGATCGAATAATTTCTTCCATACCTTCTCAGCTTTCTTTAAATGTAAGCAATTACTTTCCCTGGTCGTTCTGCCACTTGTTGAATGAATACTTGGCTTATATTAGCGCCCACGCATATTCAAATCCCATATGACCTTGAATATCACACTTTTGATTTGATTTTTTTCCGGTTCATTAACCAGGATAGGTGCCACTTTCTTATGGAGTGCATACAACGTTATTGTGAGACTGTTGTTATAAGACCATTTCTTCTTTAGGTCATTGTGCTTAGGTTGAAGCCTTCCTTCTCATTTCCATGGCTAGTCTTTCATCGTAGTACTTAGGGAGGATCCTCTAACTCTTGTAAATCTGCGAGCTTATTATATCGCATACTCGACGGAATTTTTAATGTCATTCCTCGCCTATAACTATTTGTAGTTACTTTCCTCCATGTCTTTGTGCTTGTAGGGTTGCTTCTGAACTGATATTACTTACCTCCATGCCCTTATGCCTGTAGGGTTACTTTTGAGCTGATATTTTGATTGTCTTCCCAATAGCACTCTCTTTTATTCCCGTAACATTCATACGCTACCTTTAACTACCCCGACTTCTATATGAATATATGTAAAATATTATAATGACATTACTGCGAGGTTGAATTCTCCATGTTAGGGTTCACTATATTTATCTTGCGTGATCTACTGATCTGTCTGTAACCTCTTGTCTAGTCACGAATAGGCTCTTCCCGAATCAACTACTAACTACTCGTTGTCCCATCCTCATATCCATATACCGCGTAATCTTTATTGGGTTATTTCATTTGTCTTAACTTACCTCGCACGCATGCTCCTTATCTATCAATAATATCTCAGGCAGGAACCCCTACTTCTTTTTCTTGATGTCGTGCTTACATAATGTTTTGGAATCGTAGCATATTTGTAGGATTTGGATAAGTGCAATCCCGTCCCTTTATCATTTTTATCGCATTCCTCCTTTATTATTCCATATTCCCCCTTTTAGGGGAGTGCTAAGACTTGGAGCTATGACGACCTGCCTATAGACGTTTTCCTCTCCAACTTTGGCGTCCTTTCGCATCATCAATGACCCTAACTCGCCTTGCGGTAATCCTTCTGTACCAAGGATAACAAAATTCCTCACTCGCAATGGTGGCAATTAGAGTAACTGGCACATATAGTCCCTTAAGCTTAACTTTGCTCACATTGCTTGCTTTAGGAAGCGTTTTCCTGAATGACCATCATCTAAATTTGTCATGGATCTTCTTCTGTTGTCCATTCTATTACTGCCAGAATGCAATCTAAAATCTCATGATGCTGACTATTATCAAATCACTCAGTTCATAATTTATGTTTAGTTTATCTTGTTCACCAGTCCATATTGATTTCTATTACTCTAGGGTCTAACTTTCCCTTTTGTTAATCACGTTAGAGTCGCGAACTTATTTCTCGGAATGAGGACATGACTGTATGACCTATACTCTTTTGTTGTCTTAAGGCCAATCATCCCTCGTCTCTTTCTTCATTTGACTATAGATTCTGTGATACTATCATCTTTTTGACCTACTTTTGTTATCCATGTATAACATCTTACTCTTAACTGCTTCATTAGCTCTCTTCTTATTTCCTGCTAACATTTATGTCTATCACTTTATTCTGAAACTTCAACAAGATATTCTTTCGCTTTTAGTTCTCCTTGCTTAATTCATCGGCTCTCCAGGTTGCTCAACCCCCTCGCTTTACAAGGGATGAGAGTCACACTAAGGTAATATTTATCCCTTCCAGGCTTTCAGTGCCTATCTTTGGAATTGTTTTTTATCACACTAGTATTCAATCTAATTGTAATATTCTCGAGTGCACCACCTGGGTGTCTTACAAGGATATCTATTAGAACCTTTGTAATATCCTTCAAAAATGTCAACTAACGCAAACCATCCATTCATCATTTTGGGTTACCCTAACCCCAGCCGGATCCTACTATCCTGTCCTTCTCTTAAACCATATCTGTTAGCTCCCATAGGTCATGACTGAGATAGGTATGGTCGATTGAACGTACATCTATTAATGTTGAAGGTAATTCAAAATGCTTATACCTCCCTTCCTGAATGGTAAATAATGATAGTCTTTATTAATTGGGTACATTGTACCCTTCTTCACCTTGCTTCTTTTACTTGCTGCAACTTGTGTCTAACTTCTGATTCCGTTATTCCTTTTTACCGTAAGAGTGGATAGGTATTTTTTCCTAAAAGCTCCTTATCAAGAACCGTGCACCTTTAGTACAATCGTGATCTGTTGAAGACCTCGCATTTACTTATCATAAGCAAGATGCAAAATCGAGTTCCTCTAATTCAACACTTTCACAGCTATATCTCTTATCGATCATCTTTCTGAACGTAGGTATCGTCTTATTACAAATAAAATAGAAGTTCGGAATTTGAAATTCTTATAAGTGAGCTCTATCACACGATCTAGAGTAAGAAGAAAGAGTGACAGTCCTAAATGCCATGTAGCCTCCTGCTTATAAGTTTGGTGCACGACACACCCATAAGTAAGACTCTACTAGACACGGCTTGTAGACTCCCTAGGAAGAACTGCTTTGATACCACTTTTGTCACGCCCCGAGCCGAACGGCCGCGACGGGCACCCGGTGCCTTACTCAACCGAATACCAGCGTAACATATATTTCATATCATTCTATCATAGGTAAATGAACCGGAGTAAAGCATGAGGGAATACAAACTTATACATATGAAGTGCAGGCCTATAAGACCAAAATAACACTCGTGTACTAAGCATGGACCGACAAGGCCATACAATCTTTTACGTACATGACATCTGTCTACAAGCCTCTAAGAATACATAATTTCCATAAAGTTCGGTACAGAGTCCCGCCATACCAAACAATACATGTCTAAATCATACTAACCAAACAAGAAACTCCGAAGAAAATGGAGCGCACCAACATCTTCCGCTGAGCTGATAGCCTGCTTGGAGGCTCTCGATCTGTCTATCGGGACCTGCGGGCATGAAACACAGCGTCCCCAGAAAAGAGACATCAGTACGAATAATGTACCGAGTATGTAAGGCAGTATACTTGAAGCTGAAACTGAATTGATAATATAATAACTGCAAGTAGCTGGAAGTCAAAGATAATCTGAAGATATGCTTACCTGCTGATACTGAGTCAAAACTCTCAACATAGTATGTAAAATAGTTGTCCGGCCATATATATATAACTGCTCTGTCGTAGTAGGCTCGCTCATAGGCGATCGGCCATACTAGGTTTTGTATCTCGACCAACTGGGCTTGTTCATAGGCGCTCGGCCATTGTAGGCTCGGTATATAACTTACCATCTGATCAGAGGTTGCCCAATAGGGGCCTGTCCATCGATTATAGCTCGATGGTAATGAAAATACTATAATAATGTATATAGACTCTCTTCTCTCTTGACTGGAAGAAGGAATTATCATTTTAATATTGTACTTACAAGACTAGGAAAAATATACGTAAATTTCGGACATAAAATTTTCTTTATGCCTCATTATCAAACTTGTGTAATGACGATATCATGCCAAAATAAAAGAAAAGCTCAGCCTTAACATACCTGGAATAGAAAAAAAATCCGTATAATATTCTTGGAGAAGATTGCACCAGGTAACGTAAGAAGCACTTAGTTAAGAACTACAACATTCTCATACCCAGAGATACGAGCACGTTTACAAATCCTAAACTCCCGTAAACTAAAAATGAGACATCGAGGATTCCTGTGTAGTAGGAAAGAGGCACGTCCTTGAGTTGGAAGAACTCCTTGACTAATTTGATATTCTCTTAATCCTTCTTGGAAACAATTTATATTGCACCTCTATAAATATTGCATGCATCGGCTTACGATTTTGCAAACTATATTTCGTTTATCAATTTGCTCTTTCTTGCTTTGATTTAATTGGAAGCAGCCATCGTTTTTTTTCTTTCTCTCGGTATTACTCCACATGTAGTTATAATCATCAAGCAAATGCACCTTGTAGTGAAATATGACCTTATTAAAATAATAATAGAAAGGCTTATTTTTGGCAACATACAGATTCCTCCATTTTAAATCATGCCACATAGATGATAATGTATGAGTCATACTTGTATTAAGGCAAAATATTTCCTCGTTGTGTCCTCATCCAAAATATTTTGGATAATTACCAATTACCCGCATAATTAAAAAATGTCTCAAATTTGTGATGACCCAAAAGGTCATCTTATGTAAATTAAGCTATATCTGTGTTCCGAGACTCCGAGAGCCTCCGTTAGTCTCACCTCGATATGCGTGCGTAGCCCGGGCATGTAGCCGGGAAGCTATTATGTGAAAGTTGGATAAAAATGAGTTTTGATAATTAATAAATGAATATAGTTGACTTTGGTCAACATTTATGGTAAACGGACTCGGACCCATGATTCGACGGTCCCGGAGGGTCCGTAGAAAAATATGGGACTTGGGCATATGCCCGGAATCGAATTCCGAGGTCCCAGGCCCGAGAAATGAATTTTTAAAGAAAATTATTTTCTGAAAATAATAAAGGATTTTGAAAATGAATAATTATGTGAAAACCGTGTTGCCGGGCCCGTATTATGGTTCCGGAGCCCGGAACAGGTTTATTATATGTCATGTGACTTATCTGTGAAATTTGGTGTAAAACGGACTTGAAATGACGTGATTCGGATTAAAAAGAGAAATTTAGAAGTTTATGAAGTTTGAGAAATTTCTAAGAGTTTTGAGGTCTAATTCCTTGTTTTTGATGATATTTTGATGATTTAAAAGCTTGAACAAGTCCGTAGGATGTAT
>ML242070.1:4705-55264 GCA_005239495.1 Nicotiana undulata
CTAGCGTATTTTGGGGGGGGGGGGGGGGGGGGGGGTATAGACCCTTTTTGCCTTTGTATTGGTGGAAAAAAGACATGACACGTGGACTAATAACAAGGTGACAAGGCATGGTACGTAGAACATCGATGTAGTGACAAATGGCGTTCTATATTAGATGAGTTAAAGAATGTGGAAAAGGCACGGGAGAAACACCCACGGGGTTATATTGAGGAAAAAACCGGACCTGACAACTATAAAAGAGGAAACAGGAACGAAATGAATAAAAGTTGTAAAGAAGGGAAGATATAGGAACCTGTCATAAATAAGGAAGGGAGATCGATACGGTTACAATAAATCTTTAATCATAAATATTTCAGTTACAGTTGTACATGATAACATGCAATCAAGGAAGTTAACACCATTAGTGAGCCCAAAATCAAGTAAGGGAACCGTTATAATTGTATGCACCTACATAAGGACTGAAATCTCATTTCTAATGGCATCAGACAATTATTGAAATTTATACAATCATTCTTTACTTTATTCTCAAAGTTCTAAACCGTAATTTGGGAGTGATTACAATCCATTTCATAGTTTATTTGTCAATTATTTCCATTCCTTGATTTATTCTTCAAATTTTTGAGAAAGTGAAGTAAAACTTGGTTATCAGTAACACGTTTTCTTCTAGATATTGACTTTGATCGAGAAATATATTTCTGGGTTAAAAAAATTGGTTCTGTTGCCGGGACTCTGATAAACTGTTCACTTTCCAAATTCTATTTTTTAACAATCAAGTATGTCAACCGTTAACGACAACAATCAGCTGAACAAACAAGGTGGAACTCCACCACACCACACACCTACGGGATCCCCTCAGCAATTGCGAGGAAGTTCACCAGAAAGGTCTGCTTTGCGGGGTGAGGATCAACAGGGAGACAACCAAAAACGTGGAGAAGAATGCTCTAAAGTAATTTATTGTGGAACATGTGAACAAATGCACTACATGCTTTAGTCAGAGGATTACCCAATGCGGCGAAAACTCCTCCACATGCTTTTGGAGAACCTGCGTTCAAGGCTTGATAATTCTAGAAGTGGAGAAATCCCTAATGAATCTCGTGATGGAGGGTCAGGTACACAAAATAATTCTAATTTATAAAGTTTAGTGCTAAATTTTCAGCATCAGTTGCAGGAAAAGAATGATCGTATAGAGCAAATACCTGGCGTGCCTCCTGTGATCAAAGATGTGGATATTTACAAGTATTCACAACAACCTTGGAAGACAAATGCAACACCTTCACCAATTCCCAAATTTTTTAAAAGGCCTGATAATCCCAAATATGATGGAACAACTGACCCTCGAGATCACATAATTATTTTTACTACCGCCGTGAAAGGCATATATTTAACCAAGCAGGAAATAGAACCAGTTCTTGTTAAAACATTTGGTGAAACACTCACAAAAAGAGCGTTAACGGGGTATTCTCTTTTACTTGAAAATCCTATTGATTCTTTTGCTGAGCTCGTAGATTCAATTATAAAAGCACATTCGAGAGCTCGAAATGTTGAAAAGGGGATGGAATACATCTTTAAGTTAAATAAAGGAGTATATAATTGCTCAGGGAATTCGTAGATAGATTCCAGCAGGAGAGGATGATGTTGCCTCGGGTACCTGATAACTGGGTGGCTATGGTATTCGCGAGCAACTTGAACGGGAAAAGTTTAGAAGACACAAGGAGGTTGAAATAAAGTTTGCGAGAGTTTCCTGCAACAACATGGAACGATGTGTACAAAAGGTACAATATGAAGTTGCGGATAGAAGAATATATGGTCGCACAGCCAAGGGACAATGAAAACCCAGGTTAGAGACGTTCATAATCAGAAATGAGGTCCGGTAAAAATAGGCATGAGCCGTACATGGGACCAGCGGGGCTAGATTCCCGATCTAAAAGGAGAATACATGATTTGATTCAAGATCAAGGCAAAAAGATATGAGTTCTTCATCCAGGTTCAAAAAGGAGAGGGATGCCCGAAGCAATGATTCCAATACACAAGCAAGAATAAGGAATTACAACTGCCACATCAGTACCTCCAAATTAGTGGCTGTTTTAAGAGGTATGGGGGATAAGGCACAATGACCAAAAGAAATAAGATCAGATCCGAACAAAAATAATCTAGATTTTTGGTGCGAGTTTCATAATGATCATGGCATTAGAACAACAAATTGTAGGTTTTTGCAAGGAGAGGTCGAACATTTATTGAAGTAAGGCTATCTTACTGATTTGTTCAGTGAGAAAGTGAGACAATCATACATGAAGAATAGACAGGAACCCCTAAAACCTCCATCACTAAATAGAATAGTCAATGTTATAATATGAGAAGATGAGATCAAAGGAGTAACATATACAACCACAAAAAGACATCAAAAGTCATTGTCACTCACAGAAAGTGAGTTCGCCAAGTCTTGGATGGAGACAATATAACATTCGACGATGAAGACGCGAACGACTTGATGATTCCTCATAATGATGCATTGAAAGGGTCGTCTAGGATACAAAGTTCCAGGTGATAGACGTGGACATGACCTATAAAATAATTCTGGGAAGACTATAGATTCATGATATAGACGCTTTCCCATCCACATTGCATCAAGTTATCAAATTTCCTTCACTGTGGGAATACCTCTAATTCATGGAGATCAACAAGCTTCACGAAGTATCAACTCAGTGATGATCGCAAGAACGGTAGCCAATGATGCATATGCGAAATAACAATTACAGAATTCTCTTGAGGACACTGCTGTGAAAACCCTAACTAAGGACATACAAGTACAGACTCATGTAGACTCGAGACATGATTTGATTCAAGAGAAGGAGGATAATGAGAGCATTAAAACAACTATCGAGGAGCTTTGTCCTGTGGCCAAACAAAAAAGTTTACGTCGAAGCAAATTTGAGCCCTGAAATGAAAGGTAAGTTAATTGAATATTTACGTGCTAATGCAGATTGCTTTGCTTGGTCGCACTCATATATGATAGGTATACCACCGGAGGTGATGACTCAGAAGCTGAATGTGGATCTATTACACCACCCGTCAAACAAAATAAAAGGAACCAAGGGTCCTTCAAAAATCAAGTGATCCGGGATGAGGTACAAAATCTTTTAAAAATTGGTTCAATACGAGAGTTAAAGTACCGTGATCAGTTATCTAATACCGTTGTGGTTCCAAAAAAGAATGGAAAATTGCGAGTTTGTGTAGACTATACTGATTTAAATAAGGCTTGTCCTAAAGATTCATTTCTTTACCCGCATATAGATCAGTTAATTGATTCTACTTCAGGTATTGAACATCTAAGTTTTTAGATGCATATTCAGGAAATAACCAAATAAATATGGACCCTCTAGAAAAATAGAATGCTTCGTTTATCACTAATTGGGGAATTATTGTTACAAAGTCATGCCATTTGGCTTGAAAAATGCTGGAGCCACATATCAAAGATTGGTGACTAAAATATTTCAAGAACATATGGGAAAAACATGGAAGTCTATATAGACTATATCTTGGTCAAGTCAACATAGGTGGGGGATCATTTTCAACACTTGTCAGACACCTTTGAGATTCTCCGCAAGTACAATATAAAGTAAAACCTGGAAAAATGTGTTTTTGGCGTGTCTTCATGTAAGTTTTTAGGTTTTCTTGTTTCTAACAAAGGTATTGAAGTGAATCCCACACAGATCAAAGCTATTGAAGAAATACCAGATATGCTCATTATCAAGAAAGAAGTGCAGAGATTAAAAAGAAGGATAGCAACTTTGAGAAGATTTATATAACAGTCATCAGAAAAAGGTTTCAAATTATTTTCAGTGCTGAAAAAGTAAAATCAATTTGAATGGACTGATGAGTGCCAACAATCTCTCAAGGACCTAAAGTTGTATCTATCAAATCTGCCTTTATTAGCTAAACCAAAAGACGGTGAAGGATTGCTCATTTACCTTGCTATGTCAGAAGTAGAGGTAAGTGCGGTGTTGGTACGAGAAGATAAAGGAAAACAATTCCCAATTTATTATGTTAGTAGGTATTTACTACATGATGATACACGGTATCCACACCTAGCAAAGCTTTATTTAGCGTTAATTGTGGCATCTAGGAAGTTACGACCTTACTTTCAATGTCATCCTAATTCTGTTATAACTGCTTTTACCCTAAGAAACATACTGCATAAATAGGAATTATCGGGTAGATTAGCTAAATGGGAAATAGAACTCAGTGAGTATGATATCATATATCAGTCTAGAACTGCAATAAAATCGCAGGTGTTAGCAGATTTTGTAGTGGATTTTAGCACAAATTTAGTTTCTGAGGAAGAGAAGGAATTGCATGTGTTTACCGGAGCTAATCCGGGGACTTGGACCCTATTTACTAATGGTTCCTCAAATGTTTAAGGAGAAGGTTTAGGATTTTTTTAATTCCACCCTCAGGTGAAGTCATAAGAGAAGCAACAAAATGTTATCCAATAGGGTTTACTTTGAAAATTGTAATTACAATTAGATTTGATTTTGTGGTTCTAAAAATACGTGATCTATTTTAATGCGTTGTTAAGCAGTAGATGTTAAGTATTGAGTACAGAAAGTGAAGTAAGAACTTAAGAGCAGTATATTAAGCAAACCAAGATGCTATGAATCGGGGTTACGAGCTGCCTAGACTGGGCCTCGAGGACGAAACATTATGCTTATCGGGGTCTCGAGCTGGCCTAGACTAGGCCTCAGGATCGAGTTAATGGGCTTAGCTTGCAAAGATCGATGAAGTACTACCAATTTTAAAGGTCGATGAGATGGCTCTTTATGATCAATGATGCGTAATAAATGAAGAACAACAAATGAAACACAATAAATGTAAGCAATAAATCGAAAGAGATAATAATGGAGAATGTTTAAGTTATTGGGCAAAGAATGTTCTTGTATTCAATATCATCTTTGTCCCAAAATGACAAGGGTCCTCTTTATATAGGAGGGGGAATACCAACATAGTACATATGCATTTATTACAAAGATATGCAGCTGGTACATCTATTTAATGTCACGGTACGGACTTATACTACTCTTGTAGACTTGGTCAGCCCTAACCACGTGCTTTTTGGGAATTCCCGCTTGTCTACGATAGTCACCGATTTGCACTACCCCAAGGTCAATAGTAGGCAACCCTCGGGGTCGATCTTCGAACTGTATCTTGAGCCTTCCAAAGACGGGCTGTGGAGTGCCGTAATAGTCCTAAAATCGGACTCACTGATTTAGCCGTATACAGATAGTCCCCGGGTTTCTTAGAGTGAAGCGATAATAAACAGTCTTGAATTGTTGCCCCTCCGATGGTCTCATCATGACGTCAGCCCGGTCAGAGCATTAAATGCCATGACTCAAAAGCTGTGTAGAGGTCAATGTCAGCACAATTACCGAGAAGGCTCGCTAATAATTACTGATTTGACCTTTCCGCTTCTCAAACGTTGCCCAAACGGCTCCTATAAATACCTCAAACATTACCATTCATACATTTACTATCATCTTCAAGTTTTTAGAGCTAAGTTCATCATCTTCTACATTCATCTTCTCTTCATGCTTGCTTCTTCATCTCCATTCTCAGAAACTTTGTTATAGATGGAAAAGACTTCTAAAATGGTACCCCCAAAAGTGGGAACCACTTTTTCTTCTCGCCCGTCCAAGGGCAAATCAAAAACACCACCAAGTATCTAGCAATGCATCCCTGGTGACTTCGATACATTTTTCGATCTTACTATCGATAGACCCCCTTCTACACCGGGCCGATGCAAGCCCATGTACCGATATATCAGCGTAATATCAAAAGTGGAGAGAGTAAAAATAAACCGTCGCTGGGGGAAGGAAGTACAAATAGAAATCCCCAAAGCTACAGAAAGCATAGTCACATACAAAGCTGGCTTCCTCAGCATCTACACATACCCTTTCAATCTGGGTCCCGTAGGCTCTTCTTCTTTTTCGCTGATAGACCCGATAATTCTTGACTTTTGTCGTTAGTACCGGGTGACACTCGGTCAAATATATCCTTCCTTCTAGGGGATTGTATATATGCTACGATATTTCTCCAACCGGGTTGAAGGAATGACTTTCACCCTCGACCTTTTGGTAAGGTTGTATAGCCCCCGTCTCTTTCGAGGGGGTTTAATTAAGTTACAACATCGGTCTGCGAAGACATTTTTTTTAGCATCGATGAAGACAAAGATCGAGGATGGATGAGCCGGTTTGTCAGAGTAACGACCTCAAACATCGTTCCTGCCTATTAGATGCCATTCCCGAAAGGAATGGAACATGAGGCGTAAGCATCATTATCTCGAACACATTTCATTGCCCCTTTTCCTTCTTCTGAATTGATCTTCTTTTGATTATACAGCCACCCACCGTTTGGTTCCCAAACAAGGTCCAGGACCTTTCGGGATGGATCAGATGTTTGGACTCCATCTTTCCATAGAGCGATCGTTCTTGGCGGGACTTGGCCAAGACGCGGTTGCAAGCCAAGAACCATGGTAAGCCCTTCTTGAGGTCAATTTCCAAATTCTACATAAGTTTCATTTGTGGCGGTAAGTTTGATATATCATGCCTATGCAGGCCTCGAGGAAAGCGTGTCAATGAGACCGTCCCTACCAGGTGAAGCAGAAACTTTGAAACCTGACAAAGGTAAGAATAGGAAGAAGGAGAAATCGGCTGATTCTCCAAAATCAAAGAAGCCCAAGATCAGAAAGCCTAAAATCGATGCCACGGTCTGACTTCATATGTTGCTACAAGTCTTTGTGCTGAAGACAAATATGATGATGAAGATGATCTCCCTTTGGTACAAAGGGTACGACGAAGAGCTGATGCATCGAGTAATATTGGGCAGGAGGATGTTGAACCTGAGATGGGCGATGCGGACCCATCTCACACTGAAGGAGGGACTCTTGATGAGGACTTAGACGCAGTCTCTAAGTCTCAATCTGGACATGGTACAATCCATGTCAGTGGATTCTCAGCTGGCGAGTTTCTCGAGCCTGAGTCTGAAATTTTTCGGGGCGACTTCGAATGGTTTTCTCTAGGAGAGATAAGGGATGCACAGAACAGGAGCGCTGCCGACATGGGCATTTATCGAGGGGAAGATGACACTTTCAAAGATTTATTTGAAGGTGTTAAGGAGGAGACCGACCTCAATGCCTCCGTCGCTCTCGAGGAGGCCGTGAAAATTCAGAAGCAGGTGACCCTCTTGATACACTGTCTGTTGTTTCAAATTTTCATTCATTTTTTATAATACTCTTCCTTTGTGTTTGTAGGCCATGAAGTTGTATGTCCAAGATTTCTCCGAGCTGAACATCGAACTCACTTGCCGCGAGGAGGAGCTCGAGAAGCTTACCTCGGAACTAGAAGAGTTGAAAGCTTCCTCTGCCCGAAAGGAGGAAGTGTTAAATGAGCTTCGGGCAAGTTTGGAGGGGCTGCATCAGGAACGGACCAGCTTCACACAACAGGTAACGTGGCATTCGTGAGTTCATTTTATTATTTCCATAAGTTGGTACTCACTATCTGGATTTGGACTTGCAGATTGAGCAAAAGAACTCTCTGGTGGGCAACTCGGGGATGAGGCTACAATCAAGGATAGGGAGATCCTTGAGCTGAAGGAGCAGATTGAGGCCATAGCCTCGGAGAGGGACCTCTCGCGAGGCGAGTTATCCTCGACCCAGGACTTTCTTCGGAATGCCTAGGAGGAGGTTACTTCACTATCTGTGGCTAAGTCTGAGGCCGATGAGCACGTAGCCTCATATAAAAGAACCGCCGCTGCCGCCAACAATCGGGCTAGGGAAATATCTGAAAAGGCCGAGCTGAAGCTAGCTCGGGCCATTTTCTATGCTCGTTCTCAAGCAATGAGGCAAGCACTCAAATAGGCAAGCGCCATGGGTGCCGATCTGTATGCGGAGATCGAGAAAGCTAGGGCCTTGGAAGAAGAATCGGCACTTTCATCTTCTGCAGACAAGAGCTCTGGTAGTGACTAAGATAGCAGTGACGGCGATGAGTAGACTCACCCACTGTTTTTACTTTTTCTCTTCTTCCTTTTTGTGCATCGCCTCCTCGGAGGAGCTTTGTAATGATACCTCTGTAAATGTATTTTTGTGAATACAAAAGATTTTTTTGCTTCAAGTCTTTTATTTTTAATGCAAAGACAATTTCTTGAATTTCAATGTCGACTTTTAAGAGCCCATTCTTGGAATAATAAAGCCCTCGAGATTAGGTACCATCTCATGCTAGATTGATATGTGGATCTTGATAGCTCCTTTTAGAGCCTATACTTGTAGTAACAGAGATCCTTGAGATCGGGTACCATCTCAAGGCTGGATTAATAGTTCCTTTAGAACCCATATTTATAGTAAATAAAGTTTCTCGAGATTGGGCACCATCTCGAGGCTAGATTGATATCGATGGCTCATAAGGGCCCATAGTTGTAATAATAGAGGTCCTTGAGATCGGGTACCATCTTGAGGTTAGACTGACATGTAAATCTCCTTAGAGCCCATTATAGTAACATAGATCCTCGAGATTGGGCTCCTTAGATCCCATAATTATAACAACGGAGATTCTCGAGATCGGGTACCATCTCGAGGTTAGATAGATACTGATGACTTCTTAGAGCCCATTGTTGTGATAACTGAGATCCTATAGATTGGACACCATCTCGAGGTTAGATTAATATTGGTGGCTCCATAGATCCCATACTTAGAGTAACGGAGATCCTCGAGATAGGGCACCATCTCGAGGTTAGATTTATATGGTGATCTCGAGCCCTTGGACATCGTCATTCATATGACATGACCTGTGAAGTGACCAAGGTGGTCTTGACGTTACACTTATCATAACATTTGTAATGACCTAGTTAGAATTGGTTGGCCTTTAAGGCAGGTGAACATCCGCTTCTTGCTCTATATATGCATACGCTTTCTTCATTTGAAGACTTTGCCGCTTTTGAGCAATTGTCTTTCTTATAGTGTTTTTCTTTCATCAATTCTTCTACCACTTTAGTTTGAGGTTCTTGCTTTGAACTTCATCTTCTTTTCCTTATACCAAGGTAGTTATGACTGCTATGCTCAAACCCGCTTACCAAGAAGAGGGAAGCTCAACCTCTATTTCTTGTCCGGTCGGTGGCACACCACCAGCGTATGGTGAGTTAACCTCGAGTTGTTGTGCTTTGAAGAAAGACTTTGCGCTAGAGAAACCTTTCGACGCCCCGGGCCATCGAGAGCATTATCCGCTCGATAGAAGAGAAGCACCTCGAGGCTGTGAGGAGAGACTGTGGGTGGGGGCAAAATGTGATACTTAAGATACCTTCCCGAGAGAAGAATATTTTCACCCACGTAGAGGGGTTCCTGAGTGTATATACATATCCATTTACATTGGCCTCCCTAGACCGCCTCGTACTCGAATATTGTAGAAGATATCAAGTTACTTTGGCTCAGGTTCATTCGTCCTTTTGGCGGATAGTGCTGATGATGAGGTTTTTTACCGAAAAGTCTAGGCTTGAGTTCACCCTTAGCCACCTTATTAGGTTATATCGGAGTCTACATTGTCGAGGTATGATAGTGTTACAGCGCCGATCCACTAAGCCTTTCATTGCTAGTGACGATGAGGATAGAAATAGAGGATGGTCAAGTTGATTTATTCGAGTGAGGACCACCGACATCATCCCTGCCAAGTTCATGCCATTTCAAGAAAAATGGAACTTCCAACATAAGTATCACGGCGAAACTCAGTGCTTTTGCTTTTGTTGGTTAATAAGAATTTTTCTTTTTCTTCCTCTCAGCGGTTCCCTGGATGCCGGAAGAGATCCCCGATCTTGCGGGTTAGAGTCAGAAGTTGACAGCTTCTTCCTCATATGACGAGCGCAAGTGGTACCGATCTATAGAAGGGCAGATGGGAAGTAAAACACCACGGTACGTGTTGTGTGGTTTACTTTCATGAAAGGTACTTTCTTTTATTTGTATTAACTTTGCATCATAGGCATTGGTGGATTCTCTCAGATGAGGCCATGCTCCCTCGAGGACGAGAGAGGGCCGACGACTTCGGAGCAAAGGGAAGATAATAAGTGGAAAAGATCCTCGATGGACGAGGACATTCATCATGAGGCAGAGCCTTCCCGGAGGTACAAGGAAGATACCGTTGATGAAGAGGACTTTATATACATTGGTTGTTTTGTGGATATCAGCACTCCTGGGGAGGATGGTTCTACACCGATGGCTCGAACTAAGGATCCTTCCGAGGTTACCGGACCCGTTGTGCTTGAAGCCCCTGACCTCGAGGGGAAGGCTCCACGAGAGGGGCAAAGCCAGAGTCCTTCACCGGCGGCTTCCTCCCCCGTCGAAGGCACTTCGAGGGGAGAGAATCCTTTACCCCTATCCCCTTATCCCGTCGATTGTACTCCGATGGACGTTTCGGGCCAGAGGCCGCCTAAGACGAGTGGGGTCTCGAGCGGTCATTTTCTAACTGAGAGTGGCTTAACTAGGGACAATGGGGCCAGACTAGTAGATGCACGCTCAACGTTTGAGGAGTCTCAGGGATTCTGCTCTGTGGTGAGTTTTGATGATTCTTCGATCTTTCAGCTTCGTATTTCCATTTTCTAACTGAAGCTTACTTTTCATAGGCCTTCGATAAGCTCAAATCCGAGCTGCTCCGCTATGAAACCAACTTGCGGGAAGCCTTGAATGGGGAGAAATCCATTAGGCTCCTTTGTGATAAATGAGCAAAGGAGCTGATACAACTTCGGTACGAGGTGAGTAAAAGCCGTGACTACAAAGGCCGCCTCGAGAGATAGGTAACCTTCGTTTCGATGATATGCATGTTTCTTCTCCTAGCTTCAGAGACTAATATTCTGATATTTCAGCTGGAGAGAAAGACATAGGACCTGGGACGCCTTTGGGGAAAAGTTGGTCAGGCCGAGCATGAGTGCAATGGGATAAGGGCTTAGATAGACGCCCATGTTACGGCAAAAAAGAACGCTTTGGCCAAGGCTTCTGCCCTCGAAGTGCACCTCCGGAATGCTCGTGAAGACAACTCGATGCAGGAGAGCAAGATAGAAAGGCTCGAGGCCAAAATTTTGCAAATGAAAGCCGAAGTTGTCGATACCCGGGCCGAAGCTGAAGAAGCTCGAGCAAAGACCGATAATAAAGTAGTCATTTATTTAAAATATGCCGCCGATGGTCAGGCTGAGTTGAGAGGAGCCTTTGACAAAGAGAGGAGAAACAAGGAATACGCCCAGTGTAGATCTCAGAGGGAAACCCTCGAGGGGATACACGCTAGGGTCTTCTATCTCTCAGAGGAGATAAAGCAGGCAAAGGCAGATGAGATCGACGCCAAGTTTTTCCTTTCCCCTGGTGCCGATGCTTATATTTGAGGGCTTTCGAGGGAGATGGTCCCGAGAGTAGACTAGGTTTTCTTTCTGTTTCCGTATATAGTGCTCTTAGAGAGAATTGTAAATGAAGCCTTGTAATATTTTTCCTATATATATATATAAAGGGAACCTTTCGGTTTTTCTCCTTTCATGAATTTCCATTTGCTGGTGTTTGTCTTTCTTTCGATATGAATTTTGATAGTTGTCAATGATTCGCTAGATGAATTGGACTTCGAGATAAAACCCTTAGATTCAGAAATTGGCCCTGAGGCTCATTAGGCTTGAGTTTAAGCTCTTACGTATGGGGTCGATATGACCTTTAATCGACCTGTAAGCTTTTTGATGTTGGCCCGTAGGCTCCGATTTATTGGCCCTTAGGCGCTTTTTAGTTAACCATTTAGGGCTTAGTCTTCGAGTACGGTCTCGACTCGAGCTCATCGACCCTTAGGTTTTCGAATTGGCCCTGAGGCTCTTTAAGATAGCTCATAGGTTCTTATCCGTTGGGTCGGTGTGACCTTTAATTGACCTTGAGGCACTTTTGAGCTGGCCCGTAGGCTATTACGTATGGGGTCGGTATGAACTTTAGTGTGGCTATAGTTTTCCCTTGTTGAGACTTTTTGAAGTTTTTGTGTTCGTCCGACTCTTTGATGACTCAAAAGAACCTCGATTTTGAGTCTTTTACATGGCGATAAATGAGCACCTCGGGAGGTTTTTCTCTATGGTTAAATTGTTTTGAAGCCTTTTCATTGTTTGGAGCTGACATGAACATGATCGAAGCTCTTTTGCTTATTGCTAGGGTAACCTGTTATTTTATTGTGACGATCGGGCATCCCCGAGTCGCGTTAGTTTGGTCGTTGCCTTATGACCGTAGTCATTGTATTTGGTCGTAGACTTTAGACCGTAGTCGTTGTGTTTGGCCGTTGCCTTTCGACCATAGTCGTTATGTTCGGCCGTGGCCTTTTGACTGTAGTCATCGTATTTGGCCGTAGCCTTTCAGTCCCCGAGTGAGGTAGTCTTGGCGTCTATATCGAGGGTATGCCTTTTGAGGGGTCTTATAAGTTCGAATATATAGCCTTGACTTTAATATCGGGATTATGCCTTTTTAAGGCTTTTCAAATTGGACATGCCTTGCTTGAGTTCTTACATATTTAATCATGCCCGTATGACATACAAATTTGATCGTGCCCGTAGGACTTACAGATTTTATCATGCCCGTAAAACTTACATATTTGATCATGCCCGTAGGGCTTACATATTTGATCATGCCTGTAGGACTTGCAGATTTGATATTGCTGACCCTGAGGTCTTATGGCATCGAGTTTTGATAATTGCGATGGGGCAACAGTCCCCGAGACATCGAAGGTTTTTGGTTCAAAAGTCGTTCCTTGTAAACTTGATATTGCCTCCTCGAGGGCTTATGAGCTTGAGGTTTCCGGCCCTGAGGTCTTATGGCCTCGAGTTTACTATGGTTTGATGGGGTGACTGTTGATGACAGTCCCCGAGATATCGGTGTTTTTGACTCTAGAGCCATTTTTTTGTAAAAAATAGTAAACTTGTTGATGTTGCCCCATTGAAGTTATATAATTCATGCTTCGTGGAGGTCTTTAATTGTTGATGGTGCTTCATGGAAGTATTTCGGTCTCGAATTTGCCGACCCTGAGGTCTTTTGGATTCGTGCTTTTGATGTCAGTCCTCGAGTGTTTGGGAAATTTCTGGCCCTGGGGCCGTTTCTTGTGAAAATAGCGAACTTCTTTGAAGCGCACGGCGTTTTGATGGTAAAAGATGCTCTTTTGATTACTTGGTAAAAGTATACATAGTTTTTGCCTTCGAGGGTTCGATTATTCTACGCGGACATGGCTCATTTGACCGTTTGGCCCGATACATCATTCTCCTATCGAGACCTTCATTGACTCATTTCAATTTCTTCGAGGATGTGCTCTCCCAGGGGGATGCCACCCAGTATTTGAGCTTGATTGAAGAGAAGCCTTGAATACTTGATAAGTTGCCTCATTAAAAACCTCGTCGGTAAAACTCATTTGGGATAAAATCTGATCTAAGGGAAAAAGAGCGCGACGCATGCTTTAAAACCTAAGATCTTCGAGCTGGAAGGCGCTTCGATTCTTTAATCTGATACCTGCATGTCAGTTGTAAAATGTAAACTAAAAAGGAGACAGTTATACCTTAGCAGTGATGGTGTTTGAGCCTCGATATGCTTCGACTGCTTGTTCTGAGGACACAGTACGATCCTTTATTCATTGCTTTGCGTGCAGCTGAGGATGTAGTTTGTGATCTCTACTTGGTTGTCTACTTATCCTTTGGCTCTTTCGATGTAGAAGGTGTCAATGTCGGTGCCACGTCGTGCACCGCGAACATCTTGCTGCATGGTGTTCCCCGTATACCATTTATATTTTGTCTTTCATTGGAAACTTCATCATTTTATGAAGGGTTAAAGGAACTGCTCTCATGCAAGTTATTCATGGCCTTCCCAGCAAGGCATTAAACCTCATGTCTCCTTCGATGACATGAAACTTGGTTTTTTGGGTTGTGCTGGCCACGTTGACCGAGAGGGTGATCTCCACTTTCGTTGTTTCGCTCGCCATGTTGAATCTGTTGAGGACTCGAAAGGCCGGCATGACCTGGTCGAGCAGTCCGAGCTTCTCCATTACCCTCGACCTGATTATGTTGGCCGAGCTACCTGGATCCACAAGCACACGTTTAATTTGAAACGTATTCACAAGAAAAGAAATTACTAGTGCGTCGTTGTGAGGGTGAGACAGGGTCTCAAATGTCCTCGTCACTGAATGTGAGGGCGTCCTAGGGTACGTAACCGCGAGTCCACTTTTCCCTAGTGATGGATATTTTTGTTCGTTTGACGATAGGTTCCTTTGCGATATCGATTACTCCCATGATCATGTGGATGACATGTTGTGTCTCTTCTGTTTCATTTTTCCCGTTCCCCTCTCTTTCCCAAAATTGATTTTTAGCTCGGTCGTTGAGGAATTCTTGAAGGTGCCCTTTGTTGATTAGTCGGGCTACTTCCTCTCGGAGCTGTCTACAATCTTCGGTCCTATGACCGTGTGAGCCGTGAAATTAACACACCAGGTTATGGTTCCTTTGTGATGGATCTGATAGTATAGGTTTTGGCCACCTAGTGTCTTTGATTTTACCTATGGCCGATACGATGTCTGAAACATCAATGTTGAAGTTGTACTCAGATAACCTGAGTGCCTCTACCGGTCGTGTGTGTCTGTCAAAACCCGCTCTTCTTATTAGTCCTTGAGGATTGTGACCTCGATCTGCCCTTCGGTCGTTTCGAGGGATGTTGCGCCTTGGGGCATTTCTTCGATCTTCAGTGTATGGTTGGTACCTTTCCTTGTTTGGCCTTGGTTCCTTTTCCAGGAGCCTGCTAGGATATACTGAGCCCGAGGGGGCTCCTAGTTGGTCGTCTTCGACCCTAATCTTTGACTGATATCGATTATGTACATCCGCCCAAGTGACAGGCGGATATTCTACCAAGTTCTCCTTCTGTTTCTTCAAAGTTATTTAACTTCGATCATTTAAGCCTTGGGTGAAGGCCTACTCTGCCCAGTCATCGGAGACCGAAGGTAATTCCATTCCCTCCATCTGAAAGCGAGATAAAAATTCTCGTAGCATCTCGTTTTTCCTCTATTTGATTTTGAAGACGTCGGATGTCCTTGTAGCAACCTTGATGGCACCGACATGTGCCTTTATAAAAGAATCTGCCAGCATGGCAAATGAATATCTTGAATTCGAGGTTAGGTTGTGATACCACATCATGGCCCCCTTTGACAATGTTTCTCTAAATTTTTTCAATAGGACGGATTCAATCTCGTCCTCTTTCAAGTCGTTTCCTTTTACGGCACAAGTGTAAGCAGTGATGTGTTCGTTGGGGTCCGAGGTCCCATTGTACTTCGGGATATTGGGCATTCTAAATTTCTTCGGGATGGGCTTCAGAGTCGTACTTGATGGGAATGGCCTTTGCACGAATTTCTTTGAATCTACACCCTTTAGAATTGGGGGTGCGCCTGGTATCTGGTCGACCTTTGAATTGTAGGTCTTTACCTTTTTGTCATTAGCTTCTATCTTCTTTCGCCCGATTATATCCTCTTTGTGAGGTCCTCGAGCATCTTCACAATAGCGGGGTCGGCTGTTGATCCGTTGTTGCTCGACCGCTCCCGTATCTTTTTGACTCGAGGAGATGTTTCCGGTGTCGCTGTGCTTGGAGTTTTTCGGTGGCTTTGCAGCTGAGAAATCGCTAACTGTTGTGCCTACAACATTTCAAAAATGACGTGAAGGCTAACCTCTCTTTCCTCCTGAGCTGGAATTTTCCGAACCTTCTGTTCGTTTTATCAGTGTATACCCCCGTCAGTACGGGAGTTTATATTGACGTGTTGGGCATTGCACGAGCCTATCTCCACGGGAATTGGCTCTGGCGCGTCCTCAGGGTTTCGCAGTGGTACACCGGCGCCTGAAACAACTACACCATTCTCTCCATGGTCCTCAGAGCCGTTGTTTTCATGGGCATTTACTGAGTTAGACATTTTGACCTGAAATCAAAGATTCTTGTACAAGAAAAAGCATGAAGATTGACTTGTGGTTTTGAATAAACCAGCACTAAAACAATCACTATTATTTTTAGCCCTACGGTGGGCGCCAAACTGTTTACCTTGAAAATGGTAATTACAATTAGATTTGATTTTGTGGTTCTAAAAATACATGATCTATTTTAATGCTAGTTGTTAAGCAGTAGATGCTAAGTGTTGAGTAAAAAAAGTGAAGTAAGAACTTAAGAGCAGTATATTAAGAGAATCGAGCTGCTATGAATCGGGGTTACGAGCTGCCTAGACTGGGCCTCGAGGACGAAACAGTATGCTTATCGGGGTCTCAAGCCTGCCTAGACTAGGCCTCGAGGTCGAGTTAATGGGCTTGTATGGCGATGATCGATGAAAGATTAACAGTTTTAAAGGCCGGGGAGATAGCTCTTCATGATCAATGATACGCAATAAGTGAAGAACAATAAATCAAAGGAGCTGATAGTGGAGAATGTTTAAGTTAGAGGGCAGAGAATGTTCTTGTATTCAATATCATATATGTTACAAAATGAAAAGGACCCCTTTATATAGGAATCGGAATCCCAACATAGTACATATGCATTGATTACAAAGATCTGTAGTTGGTACAACTATTTAATGTCACGGTACGGACTTGTACTACTCTTGTAGACTTGGTCAGCTCTAACCACGTGCTTTTTGGAAATTCTAGCTTGTCTACAATAGTCACCGATTTTCACTACCCCGAGGTCGATAGTAGGCAACCCTCGGGGTCGATCTTCGAACTATATCTCGAGCCTTACGAAGACGGGCTGTGGAGTTCTGTAATAGTAATAAAATTGGACTCATCGATTGAGCCGTATACAATCACTAACAATGAGGCAGAGTATAAAGTTGTGAAAGCAAGCTTAGAACTGGCCCGAAAACTTTATATCGAACAAATTGTGATCAAACGTGACTCACAACTAGTGGTTAATCAAATGCAGGGGACTCACGTGGCAAGAGAGACGCGAATGAAATAACACCTGGAAATGGTACGAGAATTTCTTAGATGATTTTAGACATGGAAAGTCGTGCAAATACCGAGGGAGAGAAATGCTGAAGCGGACGCGTTGGTAAATCTCGCATCTGTCGTGGATGTAACAATGTAGAAAATGCCATTGTGATGCATTTGTTTCATTCAACACTAGATCAAACCAAGAGTGTGGTAAATTTCAATAATTTAACTTGATATTGGAGAAACGAATTTTCAACTTTTTGCAGTATGGTATCTTGCCTGAAGATAAGAAGAAATCACAATTGCAACCACTGAAAGCTGCCTGGTAATACTCAATTCGTGGAAATTTATATTGTAAAATGTTTGGCGGGTATTTAGCGCAGTGCCTCGGACCATCACAAATGGAGTATGTAATGTGTGATGACCCAAAAGGGTCATCCTGTGTAATTGTAACTTAATCTGTGTTTCGAGGCCCTCAAAGCCTCCATTTATCGCCACCTCGATCTGCGTGCGAATCCCGAGCGCGTAGCAGGGAAGTCTTTATGTGGAAAATTGAATAAATGTTGAGTTTATGATAATTAATTGAATAAAGTTGACTTTGGTCAACATTTTTGGTAAACGGACCCGGACCCAGACCCGTGGTGTGACGGTCCCGGAGGGTCCGTAGGAAAATATGGGACTTGGGCGTATGCCCGGAATAGAATTTCGAGGTATGAATTTTTCAAGAAAGTTGTTTTGTGAAAAATATAAAGGTTTTTGAAAAAGTACTTTGATGAGAAACATGTGTTACCGGGCCCGTATTATGGTTTCGGAGCCCGAAACAGGTTCAATATGGTTATTATGTGCTACCTGTGAAATTTGGTAAGAAACTGACTTAGTTTGAGGTAATTTAGACTAAAAACGGGAAATTCGAAGGTTAATGAAGTTTTTGAGAAATTCTACAGATTTTGAGGCTTAATTCAGTGTTTATGATGTTATTGTGGTGGTTTAATTGCTTGAATAAGTTTGTAGCATGTTTATGAGGTCGTGTGCATACTTGGTTTTGAGCCCCGTGGGCTCGGGTGAGTTTCGGGTGGGTGTCGGGGTGCTAAACTTAGGAAATTTATGGTGTAAAATTATTTTTCTGGTGTCTGGTGTTTTACTCTATGTGATCACATAGGTATAGTCGCGATCGCATAGTGTAACTGACCCCTCCCCTGATTTACTTATTTTTGCACGAGGGGACATTCTGTGCCGAGTGATTGTGAGGTTATGCACGAGGGGACATGCTGTGCCTTTTTATGTTTATTTACTTGTTCCAAGCTGTTAAATTCCTGCTGTTATTTCTACATTTCAATTATTATCTTGTTTTGTTGTTTTAGCAGTTGTGGATCCTTTATCCCCAACATATTATTCCCCGTAGTTGTATTACTTGTTTATTTCCTGTCATTACTTCCTGTTATATATTATTGAACTGCACAGATGTTATTTGTTGTCGTGTCCTAGCCTCGTCACTACTTCGCCGAGGTTAGGCTCGACACTTACTCAGTACATGGGGTCGGTTGTAGTGATGCTACACCTGCACTTCTCTATGTTGTGCAGATTACAGCATCGGACCCAGTGGACACTGAGCGAGGGAGTTTCCTTCAGTCCACGGCGATACCGAGGTAGTCCTGCAGACGTCCGCAGGCTTTGGCGTCACCTCTTATCCCTTTTCCTCATTTTTTGTCTTATTTCTGTAGTTCCAAGACACTTGTATCTACTTATTTTAGACCATTGTATTTAGTAAACTCTTATACTGTTCATGAGTTTGTGATTCCGATTTCTGGGGTTGTATTTAAGGAAAAATTATCACGAGATTTCTGTTTAGTTTTTGCATTTTGTATTACTTCCGCATTTATATTATAATTGTTCCAGTTATTTTGTTTTTCTAACTGTTAATAGGTCAATTTAATCAAATCGTGGGCTTGTCTAGCGGGTTCAACGTTAGACGCCATCACGGCCTGTAGGTGGGATTTCGGGTCATGACAAGTTGATATCAGAGCTCTAGGTTGCTTAGGTCTCACAACTCACGGACAAACTTGGTAGAGTCTAAGGGATCGGTACGAAGACGTCTGTACTTATCCCCCCAGAGGCTGAAAAGTTAGGAATAACTTCACTTTTTCTTCTTCTCTGTGATGCGATTTGAATTCTAAATGCTAATTGAGTTTCTATTCTATTCTCTTGCAGATGGCGAGAACCGCGTGCTTCCTCATCTACCGATCAGTAGCACAATCCTCTTGTTGCAGCTCCTACGAGGGGCCAAGGATGAGGCCAAGGCCGTGCTAGAGGCCGAGGGAGGGGCAGGGCTCAGCCTAGAGCAGCAGCCCCAGTAGAGGACCCACAGGTAGACTTTGCCGGTGAGGTTCCTGCTCAGACGGTTCCAGTAGGACCAGCTCAGGTCCCAGATGGGTTCATTGCCACCCCGGTTCTTCAGGACGCTCTTGTCTGCTTAGTGGGACATATGGAGAGCGTGGCTCAGGCCGGTCTTCTTCCCACCACACCAGCCGTCTCTCAGGCTGAGGGAGGGCCCCAGACTCTTGCTACCCGCACCCCAAAGCAGCTAGCTCCTCAGTTCTAGATTCCGGCACCTCAGATGGTCGGAGTAGCTCAGTCGGGTATTGTAGCACCTGCAGTTGAGGGATGAGCTATGTCGGCATATGCCCTATGGAGATTAGATCAGGTCACCAAGTTGTTTCCTACTACTTTTGATGGTGCACCATAAGAGGATCCCCAGGATTACTTGGACAGTTGCTATGAGGTTCTTCGGAACATGGGCCTTCTGGAGACCAATGGGGTCGATTTTTCTACATTTCGTCTTTCTGGTACCGCCAAGACTTGGTGTTATCACAGGGTAGTGGTCAGGGGTCTGACAAGAGACCTCGTCATTTCGGTCGGTTCTGTGGCGCCTCATCTGGAGGCAGAGATTCTTTTGGCATAGGGAATCCTCCTAGGTCTTATCAGTCGGCACTTAAGGTATTTTGTGGTGCACCACCAGCTCCTACTAGTGCACCATCAATTCTGAGCTTTCAGGGTGGTAATTTTGTCGTCAGGGACAGTTTCGGGGTCATTATTCTCAGCAACCAAGGTCTTGCTTCACTTGCGGTAGTACGGGGCATATTTATAGGTTTTGCCCCCGAGGTTTTGGTGGTCCTCTGTATCAGGGTTCCCGTGCTATGGTTCCCACATCAGGTGCACCCCCACCCCCTCAGCCTGCTAGGGGTGGTGGTCGAGGGGCCAGAGGTGGAGGTCAGATTCATAGAGGTGGAGGACAGGCCACGAGAGGTAGAGGTTAGCCCGCAGTAGGTCGACCTAGAGATGTTCAGGTTGGAGGGGCTCCGCCCCGATGCTATGCTATTCCTGCCAGGCCTGAGGCCGAGGCCTCTAATGCAGTTATTACAAGTACGGTTTCAGTTTTCAGTCGAGATGCTTCGGTTTTATTTGATCCGGGGTCTACATTCTCCTATGTGTCTTCATATTTTGCCCCTTATCTGAGTATGCCCCGTGATTCCCTTAGTACTTCTGTATATGTGTCTACACCGGTGGGTGATTCTATTGTGGTAGATCGAGTCTACCGTTCATGCTTAGTGGTTATTGGTGGTTTGGAGACTCAGGTATATATTTTGCTTCTTGATATGGTTGACTTTGATGTTATATTGGGGATGGTATCTCCCTACCATGCTATTCTAGAATGTCATGCCAAGACTGTGACTTTGGCCTTATCGGAAGTACCTCGTTTGGAGTGGAGAGGGACTACTAGTCATTCTTCCGGTAGAGTTATTTCATATATGAAGGCTTGACGCATGGTCGAGAAGGGTTGTTTGGCCTATATTCGTGATTCTAGTGCCGAGGTTCCTTCTATGGAGTCTCTGCCCGTGGTTCGTGAGTTTCCAGAGGTATTCCCTGCTGACCTGTTGGGTATGCTGCTCGACAGGGATATTGATTTTTGCATTGAGTTGGCTTCGGGCACTCAGCCCATTTCTACTATGTCGTATCATATGGCTCCGCCAGAGTTGAAGGATCAGTTGCAAGATTTGTTGGATAAAGGCTTCATTAGGACTAGTGTTTCTCCTTGGGGTGCCCCAGTATTGTTTGTCAAGAAGAAAGATGGCTCAATGAGGATGTGTATTGACTACCGGCAGTTGAACAAGGTTACTATTAACAATAAGTATCCTTTGCAGAGTATTGATGATCTATTTGACTAGCTTCAGGGTGCTACAGTGTTTTCCAAGATAGACTTGAGATCTGGTTACCATCAGTTGAGGATTAGGGCGTCTGATGTCCCTAAGACAACCTTTCGCACTCGTTATGGGCATTATGAGTTCTTGGTGATGTCATTTTGGTTGACAAATGCCCCCGCTGCTTTTATGGAGTTGATGAACCGAGTGTTTAGGCCCTATTTGGACTCGTTCGTTATTGTTTTCATTGATGATATATTGATATACTCCCGTAGACGAGAGGAGCATGAGCAGCACCTTCGAGTCGTCCTCCAAACTCTAAGGGATAGTCAATTGTATGCCAAATTTTCTAAGTGTGAGTTCTAGTTGATTTCGGTGGCATTTCTAGGCCATGTTGTGTCGGCAGAGGGTATTCAGGTGGATCCCAAGAAGATTTCAGCAGTCAGATATTGGCCTAGACCCACCTCAGCTACAGAGATTCGGAGTTTCTTGGGCTTAGTAGGTTATTATCGCCGCTTTGTGGAGGGTTTTTCATCTATCGCAGCCCCGATGACCAGGTTGACCCAGAAGGGTGCCAAGTTCAGGTGGTTTGATGAGTGTGAGGCGAGCTTTCAGAAGCTCAAAATAGCCTTGACCACGACACCGGTGTTAGTTTTGCCCACAGGTTCTGGGCCTTATACCGTGTATTGTGATGCTTCACATGTTGGACTTGGTGCAGTGTTGATGCAGGAGGGCAAGGTTATAGCTTATGCTTCTCGTCAGTTGAAGGTGCATGAGAAGAACTATCCAGTTCATGATTTGTACTTAGCAGCTATTGTTCATGCATTAAATATTTGGAGGCATTATCTGTATGGGGTTCCATGTGAGGTGTTCACGGATCACAATAGTATGCAATATCAGTTCAAGCAGAAAGAGTTGAATATGAGGCAAATGAGATGGTTAGAGCTGTTGGAGGATTATGACATTACCATTCTTTATCATCTGGGGAAGGCCAATGTGGTGGCCGATGCTTTGAGCCGAAAGTCATCTAGTATGGGTAGTCTTGCTTATTTTTCAGTCGGAGAGCGACCGCTTGCCTTGGATGTTCAAGATTTGGCCAACAAATTTACGAGATTGGAGGTTTCGGAGACTGGCAGTGTTTTGGCCCATACCGTGGTCCGTTCTTCATTGTATGATCGTATTCGGACAAGGCAGTATGATGATCAACATTTATGTGTTCTTAGAGATAAAGTCCGGCACGGAGGTGCCAAGCAGGACACAATTGATGATGCGGGAGTTCTGAGGATGGAAGGACGTATTTGTGCCTGATGTTGATGGTATTCGTGAGTTGATATTGCAGGAGGCCCATAGTTCTTGGTATTCCATTCACCCCGGCGCCGCAAAGATGTACCAGGACTTGCGGCAACATTATTGGTGGCGGAGGATGAAGAAGGATATCGTAGCCTATGTAGCTTGGTGCTTGAACTGTCAGCAGTTTAAGTACGAGCACCAGAGACCCGGTGGTTTGATGCAGCAGATTGAGCTTCCCGAGTGAAAGTGGGAGCGTATCACCATGGATTTTGCAGTTGGACTCCCACGGACTCAGAGGACGTTTGATGCGGTGTGGGTTATTGTGGATAGGCTGACCAAGTCACCACACTTCATTCCTGTGTCAGTCTCATATTCAGCGGAGAAGTTGGAAAAGATCTATATGAGAGGGATTGTTCGATTGCATGGTGTGCCCGTATCCATTATTTCAGACCGAGGTACTCAGTTTACCTCCCATTTCTGGAGAGTATTTCAGCGTGAGTTGGGCACACGAGTTGATTTGAGCACAATGTTTCATCCTCAGACGGACGGAGTGTCCGAGCGCACTATTCAGATCTTGGAGGATATGCTACGAGAGTGTGTCATTGACTTTGGTGGTTCATGGGACCAGTTCTTGCCTTTAGCTGAGTTTGCCTACAAAAACAGATATCAGTCGAGCATTCAGATGGCTCCGTATGAGGCGTTGTATGGTAGGCGGTGTCGGTCGCCAGTCAGATGGTTTGAGCTGGGAGAGGCCAGATTGTTGTGTTCTGAGTTAGTCCAGGATGCCTTGGACAATGTGAAGATCATTCGGGATAGACTTCATACAGCTCAGTCCAGGCAGAAGAGTTATGCGGATCGCAGAATTCGAGATTTGGCATTTATGATAGGAGACCGGGTATTTCTTCGGGTGTTGCCCATGAAGGGCGTGATGAGATTCAGAAAGAAGGGCAAGTTGAGCCCTAGGTACATTGGTCCATTTGAGATTCTAGCTATGGTAGGAGAGGTGGCCTACAGACTTTCCTTGCCACTGAGTTTATCATCTCTGCACCCGTTGTTTCACGTATCTATGCTCCGGAGGTATATTGCAGATCCATCTCATGTACTTGGCTTCAGCGGTGTCCAGTTGGACAAGGATTTGACTTATCAGGAGGAGTCAATAGCCGTATTAGCTCGGCAGGTTCGTCAGTTGAGATCGAAGAAATATCCTTCGGTTCGTGTTTGGTGGAGAGGTCAGCCTGTTGAGGCAGCTACTTAGGAGTCCGAGTCCGATATGCGGAGCCGATATCCCCATCGTTTCCCCGATTCAGGTACCTTTATATGTCTGTTCGAGGACGAACGTTTGTTTTAGAGATGGAGATTATGATGACCCAAAAGGGTCATCCCGTGTAATTTTAACTTAATCTGTGTTCCGAGGCCCTGAAAGCCTATTTTTATCTCACCTCAATGGGCATGCGCAGCCCGGGCGCGTAGCCGGGAAGCCTTTATGTGGAAAATTGAATAAGTGTTGAGTTTATGATAATTAATTGAATAAAGTTGACTTTGGTCAACATTTTTGGTAAACTGACCCGAACTCGTGATGTGGCTGTCTCGGAGGGTACGTAGGAAAATTCGGGACTTGAGCGTATGTCCGGAATCAAATTGCGAGATCCCAAGTCCGAGAAATGAGTTTTTAAAGAAAATTGTTTTCTGAAAAATATAAAGGTTTTTGAAAATGAACTTTGATGAGAAACATGTGTTACCGGGCTCGTATTATGGTTCTGGAGCCTGGAACAGGTTCGATATGGTTATTATGTGCTACCTGTGAAATTTGGTAAGAAACAGACTTAGTTTGAGGTAATTCGGACTAAAATGGGAAATTTTAAAGTTAATGAAGTTTTTGAGAAATTCATTAGATTTTGAGGCTTAATTCAGTTTTTATGATGTTTTTGGTGGTTTAATTCCTTGAATATGTTCGTAGGATGTTTATGAGGTCGTGTGTATACTTGATTTTGAGCCCCGAGGGCTCGGGTGAGTTTCGGGGTGCTAAACTTAGGAAATTTCAGGTGTAAAATGATTTTTCTGGTGTCTGATGTTTTACTCTATGCGATCGCATAGGTATAGTCGCGATCGCATTGCCTTGTGGAGGGGTAGGGGTCAGCTACACTGTGTGATTGCGTAAGTAGTCCTGCGACCGCACATGTGTGTAGGAGAGCTGGGGGGGGGGGGGGGGGGGGGGGGGGGGGGGTTGGGTAATTACCCTGTGCGACCGCACAATGTCATCCACGATCGCATAGGGTGGGGATCCATAACCCAGTGTGATCGCACCTTTACATCCGCAACCGCACAACTTAAGCCCATTTCCACTATGCGATCGCACCCTTAGCCCCGCGATCACATAGTACAAAATCGCCCAGTTATTTTTAAATACCCAAAACATAACCCATTACGGGATTTCACATCTTTCCGCTACCTTCTTCTTCTCCACACTTCCTTGGGAAACTTTTATAGAACTCCATAACCATAGCCTTTTAGGTATGTCACCCTTAACTCGTTTTCTTCCATTTTCATCAATTATTATCGGATTCTAGGCCTAAAATCATGGAATTAAAGGGTAGAAATTGGGGTTTTGGGTAGAGTTAGGGATTTTTGAATTTTTACGAATTCAACCTCGTTTTGGGGTCGGATTTCAAAACAAAATATATATTCGGGCTCGTGGGGGAATGAGTGATCAGGTTTTGGTTCGAACCTCGTGTTTGGAGCAAGGGGGCCCGGGGTCGGATTTTGGAATTTTTGGAATTCTATAATTAGGCTTTGGTATTGAATTATTGATGTTATTGAGTCGATTATGTATAGATACAATTGTTTCGGAGTCGGATTCGAGAGGAAAAGCGGTGTTAGAGGCTTGATTTGCATTCTTGGAGCCGAGGTAAGTGTTTGGCCTAACCTTAACTTTAGGGAATATGAATAGAGTCTTATTTGCTATGTGTTAATCCATGTCCAATGTATAGGTGAGGTGACGAGTACCTATATGTTGTGGTCAAGCATGCCCGTGAGTCGAACTTGATAACTTTCATTGTGTTCTTTGATATTCTCTGTGTTAAAGATTTCTTATCATTCTGGAAGTGATATATTGAGAGTATTTAATGATGTGGAAAGTTATTTGATTATTCGTTCGGTTGAGGATTATATTGTTGAATTATACCTTTGAGCGAGATTGGTTATAGCTGAGTCCCTTGTCGGGACGATATAATCTTTGTTGAATATTTCTGTGTAATTGAGGTTTCCTATTATTGTATTTTCCCTTCCAATTGTTGCTTTTATTTATGTTATGCACGAGGGGACATTCCATGCCGAGTAATTTTCTATTATTGCATGAGGGGACATTCTGTGCTGAGTGATTATTATTTATCCACGAGGGGACATTCCATGCCGAATGACTGTGAGGTTATGCACGAGGGGACATTCCGTGCAGAGTGATTTTCTATTAATGCACGAGGGGACATTCCGTGCCGAGTGATTTACTTATTTGTGCACGAGGGGACATTCTGTGCCTAGTGATTGTGAGGTTATGCACGAGGGGACATGTCATGCCTTTTTCTGTTTATTTACTTGTTTCGAGCTGTTAAATTCATGCTGTTATTTCTACATTCCAATTATTATCTTGTTCTGTTGATTTAGCAGTTGTGGCCCATTTATCCCCAGCATGTTCTCCCCCGTAGTTGTATTACTTGTTTATTTCCTGTCATTACTTCCTGTTATATTATTGAACTGCACAGGTGTTATTTGTTATCGTGTCCTAGCCTCATCACTATTTCGCCGAGGTTAGACTCGATACTTACTCAGTACATGGGGTCGGTTGTACTGATGCTACACCTACACTTCTCTATGTTGTGCAGATTACAACATCGGACCCAGTGGACACTAAGCGAGGGAGTATCCTTCAGTCCACGGCGACACCGAGGTAGTCCTGCAGACGTCCGCAGGCTTTAGCGTCACCTCTTATCCTTTTTCCTCATTTTTTGTCTTATTTCTGTAGTTCCAAGACAGTTGTATCTACTTATTTCAGACCATTGTATTTAGTAAACTCTTAGACTATTCGTGAGTTTGTGATTCCGTTTTCTGGGGTTGTACTTAAGGAAACTTATCACGAGATTTCTATTTAGTTATTGCATTTTGTATTACTTCCGCATTTCTATTATAATTGTTCCAGTTATTTTTTTATTCTAACTGTTAATAAGTCAATTTAGTTAAAACGTTGGTTTGTCTAGCGGGTTCAACGTTAGACGCCATCACGACCTGTAGGTGGGATTTCAGGTCGTGACATAATGAGAGAAGTACATGAGGGGCATTGCGGTAATTATGCAAGGGGACAATCGTTGGTGAAAACATTAATGAGGCTAGGATATTATTGGAAAAAATTGAAGAAGAAGAAGTAAAAAACTTTGTAGCCAGGTGCAATAAATGTCAACGATATGCTAATAACATGCACCGACCGGTAGAGCTGTTGCATTCAGTTATTTCACGATGGCCCTTTATGAAATGGGGCATGGACATCATAGTGTTGTTGCCTCAAGCTAAAGGAAAGGTACAATTTATGGTAGTTTTAACATATTATTTATCAAAATAGGTAGACGCAAGTGCTTTTTAACAGGTATGAGAAAAAGAAGTTAGGGATTTCATTTTGCGAAATGTAATACGCCGATTTGGAGTTCCAAAGGAGATTGTATGTGACAATGGCCCACAATTCATAGGCGCAAAAATCACAGAATTCTTCAAAAGTTGGAAGATTAAACGAATTATTTCCGCACCTTATCACCCTGCGGCCAACAACAATAATTTAAAGAAGAGACTAGAAGAATCAAAAGGCAAATGGCCAGAGGTATTACCAGGGGTACTATGGGCCTACCGAACAACAACAAAAACTAGAGCGAGTGAGACTCCATTTTCACTTGTATACAGAGTAGAAGCTTTGATTCCAGTGGATATAGGTGAACCAAGTATGAGGTACACGCATTCCACTGAAGCGGCAGATGAGGAAGAACTACGGGTAAATTAAGATTTATTAGAAGAAAGGAGAGAAGCAGCATTCATTCGAATGGCGGCTCAAAATCAGATGATTGAACGATATTATAACAGGAAAGCCAATTTGGGTATTTCAAAATTGGGGACTTCGTCCTCAAAAAGGTGTTCCGATAAACAAAAGAGGAAAATGCAGGAAAATTGAGTCCACATGAGGAAGGTCCATATAGGGTTCGAGGCATCGCAGGAAAAAGGAGCATACGAGTTGGAAACCATGGATGACAAAGTGTTACCGTCGAACTGGAATGCAGTCCATTTGAAAAAGTATTACTTTTAATCGAGAATAATAGACACGGTCAGGTATCGCGCAAGTTGGATTTCATTTTGTTCTTTTAAAGTTTACTAACCATTTTAGATGATAGGAAAAAGCTGACCCGTACCAACTGATGATATTAGGCCCGAACGCGGAATACTGAATTATTCCAAGACCAGGCTACAACTTTTTTCTGATGGGAAAAAAAGGGTTATGCAGTCAACATCTAAAAATTATCTCCGAGTCGCGTTTTTATTTTCCTTTACGATGAAAAGGGACCAAAAGAAACGAGTTGATCTAATGTTCGAGATTTCATACTTTAAAGATCCAACACGGGGGGGACTATGCATATAGAAGGTTACACAAGGAAAATGTATACCAAGGGCATAGTTCAACCTGAACAAAAACCTTGAAGAAACCCTTGAAAAGTTTTAAAAGGAGTTCAAACTCGCAAAAAAAAAGATGCAAGATATTTCCATGATCTTCTAGGTTAAGGCCATGAATTTGGTCGCGGGTAAATCGACCCAAATTTGTAAACCAGCTACAATGAAAGAAGTTATGAAAGTGTTGTATGAATAATTATGAAAATGATGTACAAAATTTATTTATATGAGAGTTCAAAATTTAAAACTTTCTAAAATTATTTCTCTTTTCATAACTACTTCATGTTTCATATATGTGCACCAATATAAAGCTAAGACGTCATCTCCATCCGTGTCGTTAATATTAAAGGGCCATATTTTATAAAAACCCGTGTATATCGAAGTCATGGTATATTAAAACATTTTAATTGCGAGTGTAAACTCAAATAGTGTCACGACCTAAATTCCCAACCTCGGGATCGTGATGGCGCCTAACATCATACTTGCTAGGCAAGCCAATGTTAGAACTTAACTAACCTTTTCTTTACAGGTTTACATAAACATAATAGAACAATTTAAGATAAAAAGGAAATCTAACACTTTTTCATAAATGATATCAGGAATAATATTCGAAATAATAAAATGAACCACAAACTAATACTGAGTATATAACTACCCAAGGTCTGGTGTCATAATTCACGAATTACGAAATAATACTACAAATAATTGGGCTGAAAGAAATGTATCTCTTTTTTAAATAAAATAAAACAGTATCTAAATAAATGAGAGAAGACTCCAAGAATTTGCGGACGCCAGCAAATCTACCTTGTGTCTCTGTGCGAATGATATCAACTACTACTTTCACCTAGCTTTGGCCGGTACCTGGATCTGCACAAGAAGTGCAGAGTGTAGTATCAGTAAAACCGACCCCATGTACTGAGTAAGTGTCGAGCCTAACCTCGACGAAGTAGTGACGAGGCTATAGCGGGGCATTTATAATATAACCTATGAAAAATGTATAATAAACCAAGACGGAAATTCTAAACTTAAAAAAACAACAATATGTAGCAATAAATAAAATAACTCAGCCACCTTTTCCAGGTCTCAGCTATAACCAATTCTCACATAAGTTTTCAAATTTCCAAATTTCACCTTAAAAGTAAGTGCATAATATGAGAAACAGTAGAGTAAAACAGTAAGTTTTCAAATCTTTGTGTTTAAAATCAGTAAAATATAAATGTCCTCCCTTATTGCTCCTTGTTGCGGCGCGCAACCCGCTCCCACTTGTCCACCCTTATTTCTCCTCCCTATATATATCACCCTCATTTCTCCTGTTGCGGCGTGCAACCCGATCCCACCTGTCCACCCTTATCACTCCTTGTTGCGGCGTGCAACCCGATCCCACCAAACAATCACATCTCTTTATTTCTAAAATGATTTTCAAAATTTAAGTCAAAGCCTTTCACAATATTTATGTCTCAACAATTGTAAACAAAACAAGTTTCAGTTTAAATAACAGTAAGGGCAGAATATGAAATAATGACAATAAAACAATTTGTGTTCCAGCCTTTATCTAATAAACATTAAAACATGAATATTCTCCCTTATTGCTCCTTGTTGCGGCGTGCAACCCGATCCCTCTTGTCCACCCTTATTGCTCCCCCTATATATATATCACCCTTATTTCTCCTGTTGCAGCGTGCAACCCGATCCCACTCGTCCACCCTTATTACACCTTGTTGCGGCGTGCAACCTGCTCCCACCAGACAAATCACATTTCATCTCTTTATTTATAATAAAGTTTTGAAAATAAGATTCCAAGCCTTTCACAATACTTAAATCTCAATTATCATAAACACGAGCTGTACTATTCAGAAACACAGCGAAATCAACCGAAATGTATAATGTAACACTAACAACCAGCTCAACCAGATGTACTACTATGTGACTAAGGAGCAAGTAACACTTTCAAAATACTTGAAACAATATTTAACAACAAGTTGAGGAACCAAGTAGACATGAAGGCATGAATGATCATAAAACAATTAAACTTGGGATCAATTAAACTTGAAATGGGGAAGGGATCATGTTTAACAAGTAATTTTGTGGTGCATAGATACTCGTCACCTCACCTATACACCACACACATGCAAATTCACATAGCATTTATTTTGGGGATTCCTATTCCCTCAAGTCAAGGTTAAACCAAGAACTTACCTCAATTTCACAAGCAAATCACTGTTCTAGTACATCTTTTCCTTTTGAATTTTCCTCTAACCCGCTCGAATCTAATCACAATTGGTTCAATATCATCAATTATTGCTTAAAGGAATTAACTTTAATGAAGAACTAAGGTTTTCCTATATTTTCTTCTCAAAATACAAAAATCGACACCGGACCCACTTGGTCTAAACTCGAGGTTCGGGTCAAAACCCGTTTAACCATTATCCCCCGAGCCTGGATATACAATTGGTTTTGGAATCCGATCTCAATTGGAGGTCTAAATCTCAAAAATTTGAAATTTCTAAGTTCTACCCAAAAATCCCAATTTTTACCATGAAAACTCTAAATTCTAGGTTGAAATCTTGTTAAAAGTTTTTAAGGAATGAAATAAATTAGTTAGACATCACTTACCAATGATTTGGAGAAGTTTGGGTCTTTGAAAAATTGCCTATGGAGGTCTAGGGTTTGAGAGAATTGAACAATGGGTGAAAATCCCGTCTTAAATCTCACTTAACAGTCTGCAGATGTCGCATTTGCGATCCAGGGTTCGCAATTGAGAACCCTCGCAAAAGCGAAGAAAACCTTCGCAATTGCAAACTAGGCATCGCAATTGCCATGAAAAAGTTCGCAATTGCGACCACACCATAAACCAACAATTTTTCCTGACACGGAAATGAGCATAACTTCCTCATACGATATCCAAATTCGATAATTCTTTTTCCTATGGATCCGTAATTACGATACAGATCTAATGGTTTAATAAAAACTGAATTTGGAGCTCATTTGCTTAATGTGGTATAATTTATGCTTGAAGAAACGACGACGAAGCATAAAAAACAAGCGCAACATAGCCTAAACTTATCCGAAACTCACCCAAGCCCTCGGGGTTCCAAACCAAACATGAACGCAAGTCTAAAAATATCATACGCACTTGCTCGTGCAATCAAATCATCAAAATAACATAAAAACAACATATTTAACCTCAAAACTCATGATTTTCTCAAGAACACTCAAATATTCAAACTTTTCAACCTGATGTCCAAATCACGTCAAATCAAACTCCAATTCTCATCAAATTTCTCAGATAGGAATTAAATATTATAACAAACTTGTACCGGGATCCGGAACAAAAATACGGGCCCGATACCAACGAGTTCAAACATTAATTCATTTCTTTATTTTCTTTAATAACCAACACAACAATTTTTCTTCAAAAATTATTTTCTAAGGTTAGGGACCTCGGAATTCAATTTCGGGCATACACTCAAGTCCCATATTTTACTGCAGACCTCCCGAGATCGCCGGAACACAGATCCGGGCCCGTTTACGAAAAATGTTGACCAAAGTCAGCTAAAAACTAAATTTTTAACTCTAAAATTACTATTTCTCATATGTTCACATAAAAGCTTTCTGGATTCACGCTCAGACTGCGCACGCAAATCGAGGTAATTAAAATTAGTTTTTCTAAGGCTAATGAGCCTAGAACGGAGTCTTAGTTCATAAGATGACCCTTTGGGACATCACAAATAGTAAAAAGGCAAAAAGTATAATATGCTATAAAAGCAATAAAGAATATTGTAACCCCAACGAACAAGGGCGCTCTTTATATCATAACCCCAAAAAGGACAGGGTCGTAAAAACCTTCCAAATTTTTTCCAAAAAACACAAGGGAGTTCCAAACAAAAACCAATAGACAAACAATTTCAACAAATATAGTCTAGAAATGGGAAAACCTAAGGAGCATCATCAACGGGAGAAGAAGGATAGGGAGAAGAGGGTTGATCATCAGCTTCACCAGGAGAAAGTCCATATCCATCACCCTTAGAACCTTCGTCTTCAGGTGTGGAAAAGCTTTGACGTTGCTAAGCATGTTCAATTGTTTCTCTAGCCTTAGCAATCTCAGCGTTAAGTTCAAAACCTTCCTCGTTGGCTTCAGGTAAAGTCTTGAGACGAGTGCTACAAAAAATCTCAACTAACATCAGTGACGACTCAACCTTGAGGGATTCATAATCCTTCTCCCACTGTTCAATTTCAGCTTTCAACTCTTCTTTTTCTGCTTCTGAGGCTTCATAAGCTATCTTCAAATGAGCAAGAGAACTTTCCAGGAACTGAATTTTACTTGTAGAGGCGCGCAGATCTTATGAACCAGTTCACCCGCGTAAACCTCTTTTTGATTAAGGAGCTCTTTCAAACTCCTTATCTCTCCAGTAGCCTGGGAAAGTTGTTCAGTCAAAGAGGATTCCGGTCTATGCTTATCCTTCTCAACTTGAGTAGAAGAAGCTTTTAGAAATCGTAAGTCAGCGGATACCATTCTCATTTACTATTCCAAAGCTCTTTTTTCCTCTACAAGAACTTGATTGGGGATCACGAGAGACATGTGTTTCGTTATCTGAAACCACGCGTATTGTAACACACGATTTTATCACCAAAGAACCTTCTTCTTCCTCCTCTTCATCATCATACCCTTGGGCTTCAACAATTTTTCTCTCAGGGGATAAAGCACTCAAAATCTGTTCTTGAGAAAGACTTACAGAAAGGATGGTTGATGGGGCAGATGCGGGACTATCGAACAACAAAACCTAATAAAAAAGGGATGATGAATTATTTATATATGAACAAGTAAAGAAGGAAATAAACTGCGAGAATAAAGCGTACCGTGAGTCTTCACTTTCCAACCAAATTTCTGTGAAAGAAATTTCCAAGATCTACTGTCCATAGGAGCAACAGTCAACTATGTTTCTGCCTAAGCACAAAAGTCAGGATTTTCTTCGAAGACTTCCATGGATGCTGAAAAAATAAATATGTGATAACATTAAAGAACTCAAGACATAAAAGAAAGAAAAAAAAGACTTACGTGCAAAGTTCCATTTTTCTAGAAAAGGAATGTTTCTTCACCCACTAATCCACTAGTAGGGGCAGCAACAAAACGGGCATACCAGACACGGTCACGGTCATCCTCGAGGCCAACTAAATCCCTTTTACTTCTAGCCACGAGAGAAAAGACCCCTTCAATAAACAACTTGGGAGAGTAAAGATGAAGTAAGTGACAGAAGATAAAAGGAGCAAAAACTAAATCCGACAAATAGTGAAGGCATGCTACGGCCCTGCACACAATGGGGCCAATTTGTCCAAGGCAAACATTAAAATAAAGACCAAACTCGATGATCATTAGGTCAATGGGAGGTTTAAACCCTAAAGTGAAAGGGTAGTTATAAATAAAGAAAAGCCAATATGGTAAGAAGTGATTCTTTGGTTGGCACCAGGAATTATAGTTGGGAAATCTGGTTTCTCATGAAATTCTGGACGAACCAAAGAAAGAAGACCAGGAGTGATCAAACTTGGGTAGAGTTTAACCGGTTTATGGGAAGCTATAGAAAAAACTTGATTTTTCATGGTTTCATGATTAGATACAAAAGAAAACTCTTGAGGAACAATCTCATAAACTGAGGCTCACGCATGGGTTCATTCTGGTCCGTATTTTTAGAAGAAGATCTCAGGGTCAAAGGAGCTCTAGGTGTAGAATAATATGGCCTTGGCGAAACAACTTTGAGAAGTAAAACTACGAGTAGATAATGAACGAAGGCTGCATAGTCTACCACCTCTCCTACTCCTAGTAGGGGAAGTAGGAGGAGCAAGATCAATGATGATCACAACTTTACGAGGGTATGGTGTAGAAGAAGACATCTTTAACAAAGAAAATACAGAGGAAAGGTACAAAACTATGAAAGAAAGTTAAGATGATGGATACAGAGAAGGAGGAAGAAGGTTTCAAGAAATCAAAGAGGATGAAGTACTTATAAGGAGATGTGACCATCGTCAAAGTTGATCGTTTTGAAGTGTCACAATATAATCGTCACTTCGCGACTTACGCAGTCGAAGAAAAAACCCTAAAAAAGCGCTGAGAAATTGCTGAACCAATCATGTGAAGCCAAGTAGCATGGTCATTAAATTAATGTGACATACGTCACATCGATTCTGAAGAGGGCATAATGATACTCGAGAAACGGTGGTAAAGAATTCCTGCCACAAATACTTACCACTTCCTAAATATTCAGTTGAGAACATTCAGAAAGTGGGGTGACTATCTGTATTGGTGGAAAAAAGACATGACATGTGGACTATCAACAAGGTGACATGGCATGGTACGTGGAACATCGATATAGTGACAATTGTCGTTCTTAATTAGATGAGTTCAAGAAAGCGGAAAAGGCATGTGAGAAACACCCACGAGGTTATACTAAGGAAAAAGCTGGACCTGACAACTGTAGAAGGGGAAACATGAACGAAATGAAGGAAGTCTATAAAGAAGGAAAGATACACGAACATGTCATAAGTAAGGAAGGGAAATCGGTATGGTTACAAGAACTTTTTAATCATAAATATTTCTATTACAGTTGTATATTGTAACGGGCAATCAAGGCAATTAATACCATTAGTGAGTCCCCGAATTAAGTAAGGAAAACGTTATAATTGTATGCTCCTATATAATGACTGAAATCTCATTTGTAATGGCATCAGACAATTATTGAAATTTATGCAATCATTCTTTACTATATTCTCAAAGTTCTAAACCGTAATTTTGGGAGTGATTACTAATCTATTTCATATTTGCTTTGACAATTATTTCCATTCTTTGATTTATTTTTCAAATTGTCGGGAAAGTGAAGTAAATCTTGGTTATCAGTAACCCGATTTCTTCTAGATACTGATTTTGATCGATAAATCTATTTTTGGGTTAAACAACCTTCAACACCAATTTTTCATGTGCGTGAGACCACTCCATTTTACTAGCTCTTTACAAGCCCAACAAAGAGCAAATTTATATAAGGAGAAGAAAAATACTTTCAATAACCAATGAGGGACACTTTGTCTTTCACAAAAGACAAAGAAGTGAAGAAGAAAAACGGGACCACAAAGAAAGCTTTGGCTTTGAATTATCAAGTGTAAATAATACCAACAAGGTCATGTGAGGAAAAAGAATTCGGTTCTGCAGCTTTAACATAAAATAGAAAGAAGAGGATTTCTACTCATAGAAATCAGAGATAGGTCGCCAAACTACGACCGAGAGTTTCGCCTTTTGAGCCGCCAGTCGCGTAGGAAAACCGGGCCAGGCCGAGTCAGAAAGGCTTTGATGAGTCAAGGTTCATATTAGGGAAAGGAGGGTGAGGGGAAGAGGGGGCAGCTCTCGGCTCGATCATCCAATTCGCTCCAACATACAGACATGGTTCTGGATTCACCTAATTTTCTCCATAGTATTCCATTGTAGCTAGAGCAGTAGCTGATTTATTCCTCTTCCTTCTTCTTTCGCCTACTTATGATGCTTCCCATTTTTCTTTATTTTGCATCATTTCCTTTCTTCTCCGAATATGGAAATTAAATTTGTGAATATATATCGTATGTATTATAGGTCTATACCTAGAAACAATGGAGTATATGGTACCAACTATGTTGTATTGTTCTTTCTACTGTCCAATATATATGAGTATCAACAATGATTGCATATTATACTGCAACTGACCAGTTTTTTGCATAAATTTTGGGGAGTGACTATAAAGAAAAGTCACTAAATAATTTTTATAACCATAAAGTCACTCAATTTTGCCTCAGTGTTATAGAAAGTATCTCATTTTTTTTTCACCTAGTGACTTTATATCATACCTAGATAAATTGGATGATTTATTGTTATAAAAAATTATTTAGTGACTTTTGCGATTCCTCTATTGGTTATACCCAATTTTTCCCTCATATATTTCAAATATACATACATACTTTCAAAAGAGTGCATATACATCATCATTTGATTCATAAACACATATAAGTATTTTTCCTAATTTGTTTTCATAATTTTAAATATTTTTAAATCAATTTATTCCCATATTTTATTAAATAAACAATTTTATCATCTAACTTCATCATTTAATATCCAAATTAATATTTAAATATTTCGATGCATTTATTATAGTTATATTTGCATTTTAAGGCTAAAATCACACATTTTGCAATAATAGCCCATATATACTTATGATTATTTTATTTATGCAAAAAATAACTTTTTATGCTTTTATAGTAATAAATAATTAATTGTTAATCATTTTTATGCACAAATACTATTTTTACTTTTTTTAAATCATTTTTATAAAATCATTTTATTAATTAAAATGAGAATTTAACTAATAGCCCCTAAATTCCCCTATTTTTGGACCTACGCTACCCAAACTAGCCCAATCCCCAAATTGCCTTAGCCCAATACCCCAGCCCAACGAGTATTCAAAGACCCCACCATTGCAAAATTCTCTCCGTACAGGCGATTCACATAAACAGCTACACTGCAGCGCCAGAATGACCGAAACTCTGTTGTCCGGTGGTTAAAAACCGCTGGACAAGACCCAAGAGATGCGCTTTAACTATACGCACAAACCACAGGTGGGCACACCTCTCAACTATTCCCCAGCTTCTACAAAACTTACAAATGGTGGTGTAATCAATGTAGCAAAAAATTGTCTGGGAGCCTATGATATTTCCCAATTAAATTCTAGGTCAAAACGTGGAATTCTAAACTGTGGAGATTGTTCTCCATCTCAAGAAACGACCACACACCACTTTTTAGAGCATTCCATTGGCAGCTCCAATCACATGCAACTCTCCGGCGAGCGCTGCTTGACTGGAAAATAAGCTACAGGGGGGCGAAATCAATGCGAAATGGTCTCTGCAGGTGTGGAAAGCATTTCTAAGATGCCACAACATCAATCCATTGAGCCAAACTTGTCGAATCTCCAAAGGAGCTTCTGTAGAGCTGAGCACACCAGGTGCTCGACATAATGCCCAAGCCAATTCGACTAATCAATTGATGGAGTGTGTTACTCCCCAATCATCTAAAGCTTATAAGGAACCTAATCGACAATCAAATTTTTAAGAATCAATCCAAAAAAATGGTTACCAAGTGTTGCCTTCTTCATTACAAGTGTAGGTGGTCGTCAATGCTTGACCAATAGTCCAAGTGCCTCAAATTGATGAGCAACCAATCCCTCAAGCTTCTATAGGTGTTCAGGAAGCTAATGTTATCACTCAAGCTCCTACAAGTGGCTCCACAGTTTTCCCTCAAGCTCCAATCCAAAATAATGATACGCGCAATTCTTCAATTCCATCAGAAGCTCAGGTGGTTGCACAATGGCAGAGACATTCTTGCTGCTCAGAATCAATCATAGGTACCCATTGTTCCAAATCCGCAACCCACCATCAAAATCACATCCAAATTTGATCGACCACACATCTAAAAAAAATTCAAAACTTGTTGTTAAGCCCCCAGCTAATTCTGTACAACCTCAAATACAATCCAACCCTCAGGTTATACTAGATCCAAATACTAACCATCAAGCAATCAATAACTCCACCAATACCAAATCACCAAAGAATCCTTCCCCTCCTCCACCTCCAACAGTCACCCAATCCTATGTCACTAGATTGAGGGCCAGACATGAGGTTGAGATTGCACCCCTACAATTTACATCTCCTTTTATCACTACCAAGCAAGGTAAACCTATTGTGATCTTTAAAAGAGAGGATTACATGGTTAAATTTGCTCATAGATATAAGTTCACAGTTGTTGGTAAGTTCCAACACTCAATGCTAAAGATGGAAACCATAAGAAGGAGCCTTATTGCACAGATTGAACTAAGATATGGGTTCAAATTGCTCACTTCAATGCAGTGACAATTTACATTGATCTTGACAATGAGTATGATCACTTCACTGTCTGGTCCAAACAACAAATGAACATTCAGGGTCAATTGATGAGAATAGAAGCATGGAATCCTATATTCAAGCCAAATGAAGACTCCCCTATTTTTCCTATCTGGATCATGACACCTGAACTGCCTTAGCACCTATATTACATGGATATACTCACTCCATTGTTATCTCCAATTGGGAAAGCCCTTTCTTAGATCTTTCCTCATTCCAAAAAAGTAGAGATAGTGTGGTGAAGGTTAAAATGCAGGTTGATCTCGCCAAGGATAGGCCAACCCATGTCTGGTTAGGATATGATGAGGATCAAGATTTTAATGGAGATGGCCAATGGCTTGAAGTCCAATATGATAACCTTCCTTCAAATTGTACTCACTGCAGACACATGGGCCACCATCTTTAGGCATGCCCTATTAAGAGCAGAGAATTTGAAGCTAAGAAGAGAAAGGAGGAAGAAGCAGTTGCAACAGCATCCTCACAGTCCAATAACCAACAAAAGACCACAAAAAATGGAGAAGCAATCAAACAACAACAAAATAATAGACAACAGGAAGAAGCAAAGAAAGGGGGAGAAGACCAAATTGACAACACAAAGGCTATAGAACATAAAAAAGAAAAGCAACACCAAAGTAATGAAATAACACCTCAAAAAGATGAATGGCAAACACAAAGGAGGAAAAACTTCAAAGGTACCTCTCAGAACAAGAAATAGCAGCAGATGTATTTACCAAAACAACAGGAAAATCAGTCATCTGGTGGTACCTCTACTCATTATACTGCCACCAATAAAAGCTCAAGTATAATCCAAGATACTCACACTGTCTCTCAGAATGCCAATGCCAACACAGTTGTGAAGGATCCGGTGATTCAGAATCCTGACTCCCAATCCCATTCCCCTCATGTTTCTCTATCTGATAAAGAAGTTCAAGGATGGATGAAGAAGAGTCATGAGAAACCTATAGAAAATCAGGAAGTGGTTCCATAAAGGGTGGGGATTCCTCATGTTTTGTATGAGTGTGCAAATGCACAATTGGTTGACCATAGGTTGGACTGTGTACCCCCTACTACCTCCGTTCCCATATCTGAAAATCAACATGTTCATCAATTCTCTGATGAAGTGGACCATTGTGAAGTCATCAGCTCTGAAGGGGAACTACCAAATCAGGAACTACCAAATTAGGTTAGGAGACTATTGAAAGGAAAAGCTCATGCATCTGCAAATTTCAATATACAGGCTCCTAAACCAAAAAATAAACCTATCCAAAAGAGAAGGAAAACAATGAAGAAACAAAATGCAGGAATCAACATCAATGACCACCTGATGATACCCACCTTTTGAGCCTTGCAATCCAAAAATATTTCAGTCCTGATCCCAATGCAATGGAGGAGCGACTTGCCTACAGAAACTCAGTAATAGTCAATACTTTTGTGTCCCAACCTCTGCTACCCAATAGGGAACCAACCTTAGATCGAAATGAATCAGATCTACCCACCAATGATGAAAACCTTACATCCAAAAAATGCAAAGTCACGTATGCCTCTACAAGCACCTTCAAAAAGAACCATCACTTGCATTCTCTAAAAATTCCCTTGGAGGCATGTCCTATCAGCAGATATACTCCTTAGCAAGATGAATACAGATCAATTGAATCTGAGGATGAAATATCCTAGTGATGAAGATTTTGAAAAGGAACAACACTATGAACTATTGATTGCTGTAGTGAATGGAAAATCAAATCAGAAAAATGTTGCTTCTTCAGCTCTTTCATCTAGAAAGAGTCCCTCACCAAGCTAACCAGGAGTAAAGGTGCTAGAAGTAGCAGTGTCCCACCAAAACACAAATTAAACACCCTTCCCAATGATTAGTACAATCAATTGGAATGCAAGAGGCATCAGGTCCTATAGAGATATTGAAAGGCTCAAAACCCTGAAATAAATCCATCAACTCTCTTTCATAGTTGTCCTTGAACCTTTCTTAGACAACTCCCACATTAACTCCTTCAAGTTCCAACTTTCCATGCATCAAGCTGCTTCTAATATCAATGATATAATTTGGGTGTTCTGGGATAAAGAATTCACTACTAAAGTCCTATATCATGATGAAAAACAATTGTCATTGGAAATGACACATGCTGAAAATGGAAAAATGTTCTATCTAACAGTCATCTATGCTAAATGCAAACATGTACTCAAAAGACCCCTATGGGAAGTTCTAAGACACAAATCATCCCAATGCAATGTTCCATGGTGTGTCATAAGTGACTTTAATGTCATTGCCTCAGTAGAAGAAAAATTGGTGGAGTTCCATATTAAATGCCCAAAAGTATTGAATTTATGAGAATGATTGAAGATAGCGGTCTTGTGGACCTTGGTTTATATGGTCCAAAATACAAATGGTCCAATGGAAGGGAGCCATGTTCTATAATATGGAAAGACTTGACATGGGACTTGTCAATGATCGATGGTTAGAAATGTTTCATGCTGCTACAATTTCTCATTTAGCCTCAACAGGATCAGACCACAATCCTCTTCTCCTGGAGCTTCATATCATGCAAGACAATGGAAAAAATTCAAATTTCTCAATTGCTGGGTAGACAACAGAGGATTCCTACCTTTGGTTGCAGAAGTATGGAACATGGAAGTGAATGGGCCTCCTATGTGGGTGTTTATCAGATGTTGAAAGCATTAAGTCATGCCCTTAGCTAATGGTCTAGACAAGGATATGGTGATATTTTTCTGAAGGCCAAGCAGTTTGAACAAAAAGTCAAAAATGCAGAAGTCATCATGGCCCAAACTAATGCAGATCCTGACAGAATAGCCCATAATGAACTGAAGGCACAATATGTCAGATATCTAAATATTAAACAGGATGTCTTGAAGCAAACAACTCATCTTCAATGGTTCAAGGAAGGTGATGCAAACTCTAGATATTTTCACAGTTTAATCAGAGGAAAAAGAAGGAAATTGTTTAGTCATCAAGCTAGACATGAAAAAAGCTTATGACAGAGTTTCCTGGAGCTTCACATGCATAATGCTCAGAAGAATGGGATTCAATGAAATTATCATTGACATGATATAGAGGACACTTTTTAACAACCGGTACTCTGTAGTTGTTAATGGTACAAGATGTGGCTTCTTCCAATCCTCAAGGGGCCTCAAACAGGGGGATCCACTAGCCCCATCTTTATTCATCATAGGTGCAGAGCTCCTCTCCAGAATGCTCAACATATTGAATCATGATCAACAGTTTAATGGCTTCTACATGGATAAGAGAGGGCCACAGATCAATCACTTGAGCTTTGCAGATGATATTATCATCTTTACCTCTAGCAAAAGAATATCCCTCAGAAAGATCATATGGGTCCTTACCAATTATGAGAACACCTCAGGGCAACTCACTAACAGATATAAAAGCCATTTCATGACTGCATCCTCTGCTCTTCAAGCTACTATTAGAAGAACTCATGAAGTGACAGGTTTCACCAGAAAAGATTCACCTCTCACGTACCTTGGGTGTCCTCTGTACACTGGTAGAAGCAGAATCATGCATTTCAATGGGCTAATCTCTAAGGTTGTGGGAAAAATCAAAGGTTGGCATGGTAAAATTTTATCCTATGGTGGGAGGGAAACTTTGATCAAGCATGTACTGCAGGCCCTACAAATTCACTTGCTTTCAGCTGTGTCCCCTCCCAAGACAGTCATGAAGAAGATTGAGAGATTGACTGCAAACATCCTCTGGGGTATGGACAAAGACAAAAACAAATGTCAATGGGCATCATGGTAAAAACTTTCCTATCCACTCAATGAAGGTGGAGTTGGTTTCAAAACTATCAAGGACACATGCAAGGCCATGGAATTCAAACAGCGGTGGTATTTCAGAACTGTGGACTCACTTTGGGGTTCCTTTCTGAAAGCTAAATATTGTCATAGATCTCACCTCGTATCAAAGAAATGGTACACTGGCCAATCTCAAGCTTGGAAAAGGCTAAGCTTCAATAAAAAGGATGCAGAAACTGCAATTCAGTGGAGATTAAATAATGGAAGCTGCAGCTTCTTGTGGGATAATTGGTCGGGATCAGTCCCTTTAGCCAATAGAAAAACAAGAGGAGGAAGACCATGCAGAATCTCAGTCTCTCATTTATGGAATGAGTGGCATTAGGATCTCCAAAAGCTTAATGAAACAACCCCAGCTCATAAGGTTCATGAGTTTATGCAGATAGCCATTCACTTCAATCCAGATCTCCCTGATAAGCCTATCTGGACCCCTACTGTGAATGGTAAATTCACCCGTGCTACTGCGTGGGATCTCATAAGAAACAAAAAACAAGCCAACTTCACTAACAAGATGACATGGCACACAAAGATCCTTTTTAAATGGTCATTTTGACTTTGGAGAGCCCTAAGAAACAAATTACGCACTGATGATAGTGTGCTCCCCTTCAGCAGTCCCACTGTTTCAGGATGTGTTTGTTGTTCCACACATGATCATGAAATAGTAGATCACCTATTCAACTATGGCAACTTTGCAAAATTCATTTGGAGGAAGTATGGAGGTCATGTAGGTGTCCACACTGAGAACATGGCATTTAGAATGCTTCCGATGAAATAGTGGCTTCAGAAGAGTCATAATGTTGTTCAAAAGCTCATCCTGGACACCACCCCTACCATTATTTGCTGGAACTTGTGGAAAACTAGATGTAGGCCTCATTTGTTTGCACTTAATGGAGGTGTGAATCTTAATTATTCAGATCTCATACATTAAGTGCATTTGTTTTTAAAGTCTGAATCTTGATTATTCAGATCTTAATCATTAAGTGTGTTTGTTTGTTTTACTTCACAACCACTTAATGGGCCTGAATATGTCTGTATGATTAAGATCTATAACAGAGACTTAATTTCATTAAGATGTTATCACATATTCATTATTAATTTCCGTCACTGCCAACCATTATCACCTATAACCATGCCGCTGCCGCCGCCACCACCACCACCGCCTCCACCACTATCACGCCACCATCATCTTCAATCATAGCCGCCACCATTATAGACCATCACCACCCACTATCCCCACCACTCCGACCACCATATATCATTCTCACCCACAATCAACACTCATCCACCTCAACTACCACAACTGACCACCCCATCACCATCAACAACCACAGCCGACACATCCCATTATTATAACCTACCCCCACCCACCCACCACCTTTCTCAGTCACAACTACTACCACCACCCGCCATTATTAACTATCACCACCCACCACCACCATCCTCAATCATAATTTCCACCACTACCAATCACTACTAGCTACTAGCATGAACCACCATTATCAACCAAAACTAACACCAACCACCGCCTCTAATCGACATTCACCCGTTAGCCATCACCACCAACAACTATCATATTTTAAAAAATTATATATTTTATTTATAGAATATTAGATTAGTTATTATTTCATTTGAATTTTATGTTTATCAATTTTCAATAAAGATAAATTTTATACATCAGATGTTAAAAATCAAACAATCTTAATTATTTATATTCAGATCTTAATACACATCTTAATATATTCAGACATGTATTCAGATTCAGATGTCTTAATCTTAATACACATCTTGATATTCAGATGTGTATTCAGATTCAGATGTCTTAATCTTAATACACATCTTGATATTCAGATGTGTATTCAGATTCAGACGACTTATTCTTTAAAAAAAACAAATGAGGCTGTAGTGCCAAGTATGGGAAAAAATCTTCTTCAGATCAACTCAGACATCAACCTGCTCCTATGATCCAACTTCCCTAATGTCAACTGGCCCCTCAACTAGGGGGATCTCTACCCCTTCATTGAAACTCTTCAGTAACAAACTATTTCTACCCAAGTTTGCTGGAACAAACCAGAAAATGACTTTGTCAAAGTTAACTCTGATGGTAGTGCACTGTCCAATCCTGGCAAGATAGGAGCCGTAGTTATAATTAGAAATCACTAGGGGTAGTTCATTCATGCTATGGATATTCCATTAGGGGAGGGAACTAAAAACTATGCAGAAACATAAGCAGCAAGAATGGGTATTAAGTGGTGTTTGGCTAATGGATTCACCAGAATTCACCTGGAAGCAGACTCGACTTTTTTGATAGAATGGTTGATTGAAGATAAGGATCCTCCCTAGACATTGAACATGAAGATATCACAGTTGAAGGACATGTGCAACCAATGTTTAGATTTCAGAGCTTCTCATGTGTATAGAGAAGCAAATTGTCCTGCTGAATCACTGTCAAAGCTCAGTCATGAACTCACCTCATTGATTGAGTTTAATAATGTTTTTGCTTTCCCAACTCACATCAGAGGGAAAATCATGCAATATTACCTAGGTACTCCTGCTTTTAGGCGCAAGAAAATTAGCAAAATATGGGTACCTCAACAACATGCAAGTTCTTCTTCCTCATCTCATGGTTATGGTTGATGTTGCCTTAAACATGGGAGCACAATTTTCAGTCCAAATGAAAAGCACAAGGCAACAACTGATGGCAATCCATGCTAACCTCTCTTTCCTTTGTGCAGGTATAATCACCTTTGGACTGCACGGATCACTGGTCTCTCCTCAAAGTGTGGTATTAACAACAATGTTGTTCAATATCTTGAGGATTGATCAATGGACTGGGGAAAATCTCAATATAGTGGTATTAACATCATTGATTCTCAATCTAGTGGATCCCATTCAATGTGGTTGGAGCCACTCTGCCACCTCGTCTGAAAGATTTTTCAACACCAGTCAAAACCCAACGACTTTCATAGAAACCTCACACTCCACCATGAGACTTCACATCACCACACACACACTGCCTACTGATTCTTACAGCCACACCCCCCATTTTGCATCCTCATATGACCAACTTTCACATTCGTTTCTCACCAACCATAACTCATATTTCCAGAATCAATCACACCCTATCAACCCTCAGTTAGAAATAACAACACCTCTCTCCAAGTGCCTCAGTAAACACAAGAACCTGAAGGCAAACACACACACCTCACAAAAATACCAGTGCAAGAATCTGGGCAGAAATGCCAGTTTTTTCTCTAACTCTGGTTTCTTTCTTGCAGATCTCAATAACCCCTTTATAATTCAACCAATTGGTAATCTCTCAGAGTGTGGTATTAGCATCTTGGATGCTCATTCCTCTGAAATGTTATCATTTGGAAGAAGAATAACACATCACCAAAATCATGAATAAGGCAACGATTTCTTCTATGGCTCACAACAATACCATAGGTTCCTACAAGCTCACTTTCTTACCCTTGGACACTTATCCACATTCCATATCTGTAACCAACCACCTCTAACTAACCACCACCCTCACCCCAGTAGCACATGTCACACTCCCTCTGTCTATGCTACCAACTACCATGCCAACCTAATAGCTTACCTTAATCACCAACAATTCCAACATTTCTGGCCCCATCAATGCAACACCTGTCAACATTCATCCTTTGTTTCTTACACCGGCCATAATAGCAACCAAAGAACCTTCTCCAGCACCAACAAGAACCTGGTAGTAGGTGCTCATGTCAAGACCTCATCCCATCAACAATCCGTCATCCCAGAACCCACAAGAACCTGGGAAAAAGATTATTTTTTTAAGATAACAAGTTTGTTCAATTGTGCAGGTACCCCCTTTAAGATTAATCATTTGATTCAACTTCAATGTGTGGTATTAGCATCCTTGATGCTCATTCTACTGAAGTTGAAACAATTTCAATTGATCATTTAAGTTAATCATGTATACACAACCATTTGGTGGAGAATTTACTGCACAAAAGTTGCAGCTCAGCAGAATACACCACAAGACCAACAACAGCCTAAATATTACCCTCTCCAATTCACAGATCAACATCAACATGCAGCCACTCTACTGCCTTCTCAGCATAACTCACCTTCTTCATCAGCAACCTTTCAGCTTCAGCATTAGGAAACATTTAGGGATCCAGACCTAACCTTCCTATTTTTTCCAACTCAGCAGCAAAGGCTCAATCAAGGCAGACCAATGCCATGAACTCAAACTACAGCAGCTTTCAAGACTACCTAGCAATTGAAAAGAGGACAGTGCTCACTTTCTTCGGTCAACTACATCTGGGAGATACAACAGATCAACACAATTTGTTTGGAGCTTTTTGTTAGCTATCTTCAATGCTTTCTTTGACCTCAATGTCAAGCAAGGTTGAAGATAGCACCTCCCTCTCTCACATATTTTTTTCCTTACCATACTGGGATTGTCTACACTAGTGAGTGTAGAATTTGTTGTAAATGGAAGATCTTCCAACTCATGTATTCAGTAGACTTAGGACTTCTAGCATTTTTTTTGTATAGTTGACCTAGCTGCACTTCACTCTGTTTTTGTACACCCAAGTGCCTATAAAACTTGGATAGGAACCTCGTACATCATCATAGGTCTAACCCATCATAGGCTTAATGATTCATTAGATCACCATAAAAGGGTGGGCAAATGTAATTCTCATACTTGGAGGTCAGGTTTATGTCCCCCTCCTATGTTTTACTTTATCGTTTCATATATGAAAATATACCCTAGGCACAATGCCTAGTGTATTGATTAAAGAAAAAAAAAATACCCCAGCCCAAACCAAATAAAACTCATCTGCCTAACCCAATCGTGACCCACCTAAGTAAACTCGACACAACCCCGTTTTAATCGTGGCCGTTGATCTCTAAGATCAACGAACCATATCTAATCCCTCCCTTTTAAATAACCCAAACCCCTAACCCTAATCCAATTTCACCCGTTCGCCGCCCTAATATCCTCTCATCTCTCCCACTCTATGAACCTTAATCCGTCGTCACCCAAATCCCCATACTAGTCCCCCTTCTAATGGAATTTTCCTCTTATTTCCTGACCATATTAGTACCTTCTCTATACTGGTTGGTTCGTTATGGTGTTACTTCGTACTTGCCTAAACATGGCAAGTACTATCTCTCTGATTCTATTCTATTTCTGGTACCTGGACTATATTCCATTTGAATTTTACATTATATGAGTCCGATATTGTTTGGATTTCTGGATCTAGACCTTTCCTAAAAACTAGGTTTACCAAATTTTTCTCTTAAATTGATTCTGCATGTTTCTTTCCTTGTTTTGTTGTTTATTTTTACTTTGTTTCCTTATTTGTTTGCCGATTCTTCTTTTGTCAATATTTCTCTGGCCCTAACTTAGGGTTCTCATATCTCTTTAGATCGGACCTAAAATTAGTTTAATTCTCTGATTTTAGGTGTTATTTGAGTCTAAATTAATTCTATGCTACTACTTTAGGCATATTCTGTTAATATTTATTTTCCTAAAAAACTAGGGTTTACCTTGTTTTTCTTCAAAACTGATTATTTACTGATTCTGTGTATAGGGCTTCCTTGTTTGTGTTTGATTTTCCGACTCTTTCTTTGTTTACCCGATTCAATCTATGCTACTATATAAACCCCTCCCTCTTTTCCGTTTAGGACAGACTGGAATCACTGTGATCTCACTAAAACATAGGGTTTTGGCTTTGTATTCTCTTGGCTATCTCATTATAATTCTGGTTTTGGCTCGCTGAAAGCCAAATCTAAATATTCTGGGCTCTCGACTATTGTGGTGTTATTATTGTTTTTCCTGCCTAACTAGTGAGTTACTACCCCTTTTGCCATTTTATTTCTATGCACCTATGACCTGTGTTTATGATCCAGCATGTTTAAGCTTACCTTTTGAGCATGATTCTGCCAATTTCATGTTTATATGAGTTTCTTTAGTTCTCTAATTAATGCTATTAGTTCCGAGACTAGTTATTTTGAATAATATGAATACTCTTATGGATTAGCTTAATGTCTTCAATTTGTTTCCTGTATGCTGTTTTGCTAGTTCTGAAATTGCCCTGAATTTAGCAATCTTTTATGTTACTCATGTACCTTGATAATTTGTCCTTTAGTATGTCTTTCATTCATTTGGATTCTATATGATTATTTGACTTTTTGCCTTCACACTATGTCTAAATGTTGTCTGTATCTGAACAAAATTGTCCTTAATGCTAGCATGTACATTTAGCCTAATTAGACCTTTCAGACTTTAACTTAGTAAGTACTATGCATTTGAGTATGAACAACTTTGCAAATCTTGCAAATTTGTTTTCTTATATCCTTCAATGTAATTCTTCCTATATGATCAAACCTTGTTGTCTACTATTCTGTGTTTTGTACTCTGTTATGTTGGCTTCTAAATATCAAAAATGCATTTAAAATATGTCCCTTAATCATTGCCTCATTTTTATGTGTTGCTTATGCTACCTTAAATCCTCATTCTTAGGTCCTTTAAGTTCTGTCCTTAACCTCCCCAGTGTGAGCACTGCTCGGGGTCCATGTGAGACCCTTGTGAACTCAGACACACTGGGGTTTAGTTTCTAATCTCCTTTGAACTGTTTATGAGCATTTGTTCTCTAGTGTGAGCATTGCCCTGGGTTCTTAAAGCCCTTGGGAACTTTTACACACTAGAGATCTGGGTTCTGTGTGCTATGGGTGAATCATTCACCACCGATTGTTTTGTACCTGTGAAAACAAACCTTGGAGTTGTCATGGGTTGAAGGCCTGGGTTGCTCAGGTGTGTTTGGGCCTGTTGTAGGCTCTCTATAGCTTATTTATTCTGTACTTCATTCATTAACCTGGTCTGTAATAATTTTATAACAAATAATTCTGGGGTATTTAGTAAAATTAGGGAGTGGTTTCTTATTTTTATTTGTCAAGTCGGGTAGAAACTGCCTATAGGGTCTCTATTTGTTCTGCTTATAAGTTTCATATCGTGTTTGTTGAAATTGTATAAGTTCTATATTGTGTTTACATGCTACAAATCCTACCTATAGGACTAACGATATGATCTGTTAGAAATTATGCCTTTAGGCATATAAATTTATCCAATAATCATGTGTTAGCAACCAGGCCCATAGGACCAATACTTGGCTTAATTATTTTCTAGCCCAATGTGTATAAATTACTACGAGTTCGCAGCAGTAGCTGACGCAGGTTCGTTAGTAGCAGTCACGTGATTTAGAGGTAGCTGTCCAACGTCCACAGCTTCTCCATTTCCCTTCCTTATTATGTTTTTAGCTCTTGATTCGGAGACTTATATTATAGTTTTAGCAGAGTTAGATTTAATTATTCTTAGATGCTCATGACTATTGACTCCAGTTCTAGGATGATGTTTAGAGTTGTTAGGTTATTCTTGGGAGGTTTTTTAGACCTATATAAATTATTCTTTATTGAATTGCTGTTTATTTTGCATTATGAACTGTTAAATGAGAACAAGTGCGTAGTAATGTGATGGTTGGCTAGCCTAATTCCACGATAGGCGCCTTCATGGCCTGTTAGGATTTGGGGTCGTGACAAGTTGGTATCAGAGCTCTAGGTTACATAGGACTCAACGGTCATGAGCAGGTTTAGTAGAGTCTTGCGGATCGGTACGGAGACGTCTGTACTTATCTTCGAGAGGCTGCAGAACTTTTAGGAAACATCTCTATTTTCTTGAACTCTTTCGTGCCAATTTATTGATTCTCGCAATCTAAACTTACGTTGTTTCATTCTCTCACAGATGGTGAGGACACGCAATACCGATCAGGGTAACCAGGCACCAGCCAGACCCACAAGGGGTCGAGGCCGAGGTAGAGGTAGGGGACCAGCTCAGGCAGCAGCCGGGGTGGTACCACAGGATCCCCCTATCGTCCAAGATCAGGTTCCCGCCGATGGTGCTCCAGCGGGACAGGCTCAGGCACCGGCAGTGCCTATTGTTATTCCGGGTCTTCAGGAGACCTTGGCTCAGATATTGACGGCGTGTTCCAGTTTGGCTCAGGCAGTTGCTATGTCTACTACTACCGTTACAGCTCAGGCCGGGGGAGGCAATCAGACTCCAGCTGCCCGGACACCTGAGCAGGTTGTACGGGGTATTCAGGCACCAGGAGCAGCCCCAGTTCAGCCGAATTTTGTGGTCACTGCTATGCCTGAGGATGAGCAGCGTAGGTTGGAAAGGTTCAGCACACTTAAGCCTCCGACTTTCAGTGGCACAAAAGGTGAGGATGCCCAAGGTTTTCTTGATAAATGCCAGAGGATACTACGTACTGCGGGTATTTTGGAGACCAGTGGGGTCTCGTTTGTTACATTTCAGTTTGCGGGTGCTGCTTTTACTTGGTGGGAGTCATTCGAGAGGCGTAGGCCAGTTGGTTCAGCACCTCTCACCTGGCAGCAGTTCTCCACGATCTTTTTGGAGAAATATGTTCCTCAGTCCCACAGAGAGGAGCAACGTAGGCAGTTTGAGCAGCTGCGCCAGGGAGAAGTATCAGTCACCCAGTACGAGATGAGATTTTCTGAGTTAGCCAAACATGCTTCTGAGATTGTCCCTACTGACAGGGAGAGGATTAGGAGGTTTGTAGATGGTCTC
>ML242071.1:0-38903 GCA_005239495.1 Nicotiana undulata
AACAAGATAATTTTTATCTCATGTATTTTGGATCCACGTTACAAGATCGAATCGGTTGGTTATACACTTGTAAAGATGTTTGGTGTAGATCAGGGGCCAACTATACAAGCATAAGTGACAAAGTACATGACTTCATTATTTTGTGAGTATGTAAAGTCCAACTCAAAAGGTGTTGTGCTTGCTTCATCTTCAGATTGTTCTTCATTGGACACTTCGACTTCCGGACTTACTGGCAGTCAATCAAGCACCCCAAATATAGGACTTTTAGAATCACTCATGCAAGATATAAAAAAATATAAAAGTGGGAGTGGAGGTGTTGATACTAGAANGGTGAAAATTGAACTCGGCTAGATTTCCTATTCTTGCGGAGATGGCTCGTGATGTATTAGATGTTCCTGTTTCAAGTGTGACATCCGAATGTGCGTTTAGTACGGGAGAACGTCTTCTTGATTCATTTAGGAGTTCATTAAATCCTAAATTGGTGCAAGCTCTAGTGTGTCTTCAAGATTGGCTTCGAAATGAAAAATTAAAACAACCTATTAGTGTTGAGGAAGATCTTGATAAAATCGAGCAGCTTGAACAAGGTAATAATATTTGTTGTATATAAGTGTTGTTGATAACTTGATATGCTTATATTTATCACACGATTCATTATTTTNACACGACTCATTATTTTAATTTTCTTCTTCAGATTTAGCCAGCAATGAAAAAGACCCTTCCGTAATTGACGTGTAGTGTTAATATATTTGGTAAGAATTCGAATTTAACCCATCAAAGCCTTAAGTATTTGTTGTATATAAGTGTGTATTTACTGTTAATTGAACTAACAGTGGGAAGCATTATTTCTTCAGTGTCCGACACTGGATCCATCATAGTACTAGTTCATATAATCTCTAATACTTTGATCACTTTCGAAACATAGTAGTGTTCAAGACCTGATTTTCTGGCCTACTGGAAACAGGTACTTATTGCATCAATACCGAAGGAAATTAAACACCTCGAGTCTTTGTTGAACAACTTTGGCAGTGGGGGAGGAACAAAAATTAGAAATTAGAGCTGCTCTTAGTTAGTTCTGCTTTTAAAGTCTCCAAGTTTCTACACAGAATCAACCAAAATAGAAGGACCAGAATCTGAGTGATCCTTAGTCATGCTTGTTTTAGTCAGAAGTTTTATATCTGCTCCTCATTCTTTTCGCAGCCATTTCTACTCTACTAGCAAGAACGTGGATCATTGAATTTTGATGTTACAAGTGTTGAATATGATTTATGTTAATACTCATTTTAATAAGAACAATTTTATTGACTTTATTTATAGAAAATAAGTATTATAAGTTGAAGGATCGCTTGGAAGCATTTCTTTGTCATACAATATTGTCTTTGTGCAGTCCAATATTATTTAAATATCATAGTTATATATATCCAAGCTGGATTCGTCTATGAAGTAAGATTCAAAATAAACCCCTAAAACTTCCATGAACAGGTTAATTTTTGCAAATGTGTTCTGTTTTTTAGTACTGTCATTCAGTAATTTGACAATGGACGTTAACTGAAGTACTGAATTCTGTAAAACATCTGTTGCAAATACTTAAGTGTATACTGGCAGGGAGTGTTTTGCTTCTAAATCATCACGATTACCATAGGTAGAATTAGGCCAATAAACCGCCCGATAACCGTTCGATAAGAGGTAAACCGATACCAATCCGCCCGATATCTTATTGGGTGGCTAGCGGATTAATACATTTAAAAGCCGATAACCGATAAGCCAAACCGTTAAGAGTAAATAACCGCCCAATCCGCCCGATAAGCAGCCCTAGTCCAAACGCCTACTTAAATTTTAAACAATAGCCATTTTTAATTAATGCAAACATAACTTTGAGCAAAAATAAGCTCAAGCGACGTAAATCCACTTTTTCATCTTTTTCGTTTGAACTTCATAATATTATCAAGTTGAAACTCTAGTATACTGTCTCAAAAACAAAGAATTCACAAATAAAATCCGACAGTAATATTTAAATGTGATGAAAGTTTCTTTAAAATCCTCCTCCTTATTCTCCTTCTTCTGTTCCTTCTTCTCCTTCTTTATAGTGGAATGATCGAGGAAAATTGTTTATCTATAAAACGGTATAGTTGAATTTGTATATGGCTTATAAACAAGTGAATTAATTTAATTCCAAATTGATAAATAAATTAAACAAGAATGTAATACTTAACTTTGAAATCTAGATAAAACAGTAGAAATCTTGATTCCGGGAACAGAGCTTCCGAAGGTACTAGTAGCAATATTAATAAGCAAGCGGATGAAATATTATTGAGCTTTTGAACAAAGTATAGTATCGTATTCAGAAAATTCGTCCATTTACATTGGTTGTTGAGCTCTCTATTTATAAATAATGATGCATATGGAACAAGGTCCTAGGATTAAGCTCCTATTAAATGACAATTATGGGGGTCATTGAAGAATGTGTAACGGTAGACAGTAAATATTATATTCGTTGTAACGGACTAGATACTTAATGTTATAGAGTATTCTCCATTATATGTCACCGGGTGGCAGGCATTTATCGCGCCGTTACGAACATTGTTCCCTTCGGAGATAAACGAGATTGTCGCCTTCGGATCTGGTTACCTTCTACCTTCGGCTCCATGTGTCGCTATATTATACGAGCATTTAATAGCAACATATTTTACCATATACTGTCATGGCATTTTCATAGTGGTGGTGATACGGCGGAGAATGTGAAAATCAGGAAATATAAGTTGTTGAAATAATATATATCTATGTATATCATCATGTATATATTTTTTATATATTCGCGTAACTCTTGTATGTTATGTATATTTTTTATATATCACGAAACTTTGTATGTGATATACAATGATCTTTTAGCTCTGAATTTTGACTTCAAATACTTCAAATCACCCCAATATTCAGTAAATGTTTGTACCTAGCTTCCTCTAGGTGTTTCGAATGAGTTACAACTTACAATTCTGCCTGTCATAGTCGCTTATTAATCTTTTCTAGTTACTATATATTTCTAACATTTTCCTAAGATAAAATTATTCGCCTAATGGAATACATGGGTCAGCATAACAAAGGACTCAATCGTGCGAAATTCTAAAATAGTCATATTTACAAGTTGTCATTTAAAAATAGCCATCGTTTAGAAGATTTAGTTACTTTTCATGTAAAGATAAATCTGAACGGAAATACTATTCAAAATCCGAAAAATACTCCAGTATGTTATACTGGACTTCTCGTATAATATACTAAACTTCCAGCATAATATATCGGGGTTCCAGCATAATATACCGGTCCAGCATATTCAAACACAGTTGCTCCAATCTCCAGTAATATTATGTTGGAGCTTTCCGCGTGTTGGAGTTCCAGCATAATATACTGGAACTTCATACACATGTGCACCGATCTCCGATATATTATTCTGGACCGGTCATTGTTATAGTAAAATAGTGGATGTTTTTCAATGACTTTGCAAACACTGACTATTTCTGAATGACTAGTCCGAAAACTAATTAGTCCGTACTATTTTTATGACTCAATCAATTTCGAATTTAACGGGCTGACATGAGCCCAGTTTGGCCCATTATTTATAATACACTTCGTGCTCATTTAGTTGAGGAAATAACACTAAATGCCTATCACTCCCAAAAATTTTGCCCGGATTTACCCATTTAAAAATTAATTACAAATTCTACCTAGGCAATCTAAACTTATTACCCGTAAATTCACTTTCCTTTCCCCTTTTAATTTGCTTTAAGCTTTTACCAGTGTGAGGGACAAATTGAAAATGCAAATCTTTTTTTGTTTTGTTTTATTGTATGACTTGAATTCCAAGACTTCTGACTTCTGCAAAACATTAATCTTCTCTTGGAGGACCTTGAAGCTTCATAAATTGGGTTTGTTGAGTTTGTGGTTATTTTGATCCAATTCTGATCGGGTATGTTCGAAATGTTAATTGGAGGATGTGGCTATATTGTGAGTCAATTTGGTGGAGATTTTAGAGTATATTTTTAAATCTTGGGTTGAAATTGAGTTGAACTGCAAAGAAGACAGATTTGTATTATATAACAAAATTATATATTGTATATTGTATTGGTATACAATAGTTAATTCAAGAGTATATAATTAACTACAATAGCATACTACTAATTTTTATAAGGAATGGACCAATCTTCTATATACCAAAATAATATATTATAAACCATTTTGATTAATTCAATAGTGTATAATTTATTGCGTTGAACTGGCGAAGAAGAATGAATATTGTATACAAAAATGATATACTATATACCATTTTGGTATACAGTTCATTTCCAATGATATACTATTATAGTATGCTATATAATGTAACGGTATACTCTTACGGTAAGGTCCTTTTAGAATTTTTTTGAAATTTTTATTGACAACTGGTATTATTTCAGCTCAATAATTGAATTACAAAAAACTTTAACTCTTTGCGTACAATTGTATACCCTGTTGGTATAGATATATACTATAATGGCATCATATGTTAGTTAATATTTTTTGGTTGTATTAGCTACATTTAGTTGGTACACTATTTGATTTTTTCTAATAACAATATAAAAAAAAGAATAATAAAAAATAGTGAAAACAGTAAATGAAATTAGATTATGAAGAGAAAAAGAATATAAAAAAAGAAGTTAAGTGAAATTAGAAAAGGAAAAAAGAAAAAAATAAGAAGAAAACGAGATAAAAGGAAAGGATAAAAGAAAGAAAAAAAGGGGAAAAGAAAAGAAAAGAAACATAGAAATAAAAAAGAATTTGAGAGTAAAGAAAAAACTCCCCACAAAAATTACTATGGATAGGAAATGTAATTAGTTTGATGGGTAGAAAAATAAATAGATAAACAAGAATAAATAGTTTTGTTTTGGTGGGTAAGTGTGTCATTCTCCCCCGTTTAGTTTGAGAACAAGAGAATGTAATCATGGTATTAGTTTGGGTATTGGTTTATACAGTGTTTGATTTGTATGTTGAGACTTGCATAGCCAAACATGGTATAAGTTAATTAGCGTATTATTTTATACTAATATAACTTTGTATAACAATATATGGATTAAGTTATACATACATTAAACTAAAAAATAAATTTATTTTTGTCTATTCCTCAAAACCATCAACAATGCCTTTTATATCTCATTTTTTGTACAAAGAACCACACGTCTCATAAAAAATAATTTGTGCATTATAATTCTTGCATTAATAGTTGTTATATTATAATCCCTACGTAACTTATTTCCTTAGAATATGTTAAAATACACTTTCGTATTTCTGAATGAAACACTTAATATACTGATGTTGTTGATGATAGGCTATCATTGTATATTTTTGCCATTAATTTTACACTCTAATTCGATGGAGTACTTTATTAGTGTTTGAGCTTTAAATGGTATTAATTTGCACTGAGTGAGTGTTTTATATTTTGTAGGAGCGATTTCGTTTTAAGATGAGATTCATGGAACTAATTGAGCTATTATGGAGCTTTGAAGCATGAGTAAGAGTCCATAGATTAAGTTAGGGATCGTAATCAAGGATTAACGACAATAATGCACTTAGCGAAGAGAAGCGAAGAATGGAGCAGGAAGCCACCCAGGTGTGCGGTCGTGCACGTGGACGCGCATAACACTGCCTAAAGTGCGCGGACACCTGCCCAGGTGTGCGGCCGCGCACATCCTGACCGGAAAACTTCCCAAGCTTATTTTTGAAATTTTGGAGGCGACTCTTCTTGACCTACATGAAGCTCAGCTCGTCTAAAAAGAGGGCATCTGAGATTTTTAGGCATCTTTTTGGACTTAGAGAAGATTGGAGAGCCACCAAGGAAGAAGATCCAAGAATTCATTAAGATTCAATCTACAATCGGTGCAATACGAGAGTTTGTATCAAACCTTTAAAATTGATGTTTTCTTTGTTCGTGAACTTAATTGAGATATCCTACTCAATTGTTATGGAGTAATTTTCATTTGGGTATTGATAGATACGGTGTTTCAATAGCTTAATTAGGGATTTGATTCTTGATACTTGCTAGAATTAATTGATAGGGCTTGATATGTATTGTGGAGTTAATGAGTATTTTACTTAATCGAAAGAGAAGTTTGATATTAATTTTTTGCACATTGTATGCTCTAATTCAATTAGGTAATCGAATGAGCCTCTTGAATTGTTAATTGAACGAGAAAATAGGAAATATTCGTGAGAAATTACCCTTTAGATCATGAACACCATTTTTATTCTTGCAATTGTTTACTATGTTTCAGTTTGGGCTAATTAATGAACTTGTGTTTAATCGAAATATGAATATTAGCTTCAAGTGTATATGATAATCGGTTGAATTCGTAAGAATCGATCGTATTATAAAGTGTATTAGTCAAGAATTGAATCCTAATTCAGTTATCGCGCACTTATTTAGTTAATTACCCTTATTTTCCTCATAAACATTCTTCATGCTCACTTGCTCTTTTTAATGATTAGCTATTATTCGGTTGAACTTCAATAGTTAATCGTATTAATAGATATCAAACCAAGTATTAATTTTTCTGGGTAGTAATCAATTGAGATTATTCAAACACTGTTAAATTTCAATCCATGTGAATCAGTTGCAATTCACATTGTCAACAGTATTGATCACGCTCAATTATGTCTTCTAAAAAGACTAAGCGGGCGTTGCAAATATAATCTGAGTATTTGGCACAGAGTCGAATCTCACAGGGAATTAACCTATCAATTGTTGTTGTTAGAGTACTAGAATCTCAATAATCAACTTTCCCAAAAGTTATGAATATTACTTTCTGGTATTTTTACTACTACAACTGAACGAAAATAATAAAACTAAAGATTAGCTACTACTGAGGTGTAAACAAATGCGATAAAGGTCTAAGGTTATGGTTTCCCCCGTTGATGGAATCACTTCTTGTATATTTCCTATAGTTTTGACTTAGTTGTCTCTATCAATCATGAACACTCCAGCTATCATAAATCTCTCTCAAGTAATTATGATAATCTACTAGACGCATTCTCTCAAGTTACGCTAGCTAAATTGTATTACAGTTCACTTTAGATTGCACCCGAGTTATCGTTATCTCTAATCCAACCTCTAAACCCTCGGTTATGGATTTCATACTCCGGGAGTGATGTTGTTCAAACAACTACCTAAATATGCACTCTCTCTCGAGTAGATACATAATAAATAGGAACAGCTAATTGAGGGCCCTTCAATCAACTACAACAAGAACGTAGTTGAACAAATAGAGATTAACAACCAAGTAAAACTATATTAATATCACAATTAGTTCATCCTCAACGGGTTCACCAAAACCTTAGATTAAAGAAGTTAGCTACTCATAATTGTATTGCAAACAACAAAAGAAATCAGATCAATGTAAAATAGGAAGAAGAAGGAAAAACTCGTAGAAGAATTCCCCCGCCTTGCTTCTATTTTATCTCTTGCCTCCTTAGGTCGAATTTGTGTCCAAAATATGTCCATTTTACCAGGCAGTGCACAATATGCCTCCTCGAGTCTTCGTTTGTTCTCAACTATCAAATTTGACCCCGAACACGATCCCGACTTAATTCCTTGAGCTTTTACTCAGACTTCAAAGCTCCAAATCACTTAAATTCATTCTATAACATCTATATAGCTCGGAATCACTCCTACAAGGTATAAAACGCACAGTTAGTGCAAAACACTAGCGATTAAAGCTCAAACTCAATTAAAGTGCAGTAAATTAGAGTGTAATAAGCCACTAAAAATATATAATTATAGCCTATCATCAAGTATATTAAGAAGTCTATCTAAAGTAAGCCTATAATAGTGTATTTTTATTTTTAATAATAATGAATTGTATTTTCATATTTATGTCGTGTTGCTGATGAGGTTGCAGAAAGAACAAAATAGATGAATACACCCCAAGATCCACAACAATAACGGAGAGAGACTCTCATTTGCTAAATCAAATTTCTCTCTTATTAATTTAGAAATTAGTATAGTACTCGTGTGATGTGCGGATACAAATCATGTTAAATTGTGATGTAAGTTGTTTAAATTTTCAATCATGTACAAATAATATTAAAATATAGACCTCTCATATAAAAATTACATAACATTAGATATTAATTATGAAGTAGAATATGTAATCATTGTGCAAATCTCGTGGTGCTAACCAATTTTTTATATATATATTTGTAGCAACCTAACCCTTGATTTTAGTCTTGCATTTCGTTTTGCTGTCAATATTAAAAAATATAATACTAAACATATCATGTTGTGATCTGTATTGTTTGAGTGCACTAGATCATATTATTTCAACAAACTTCTTACTATCACTTTGTTTTTATCTAAAAGTTAAATATGTCTCGTTAATCACATTATTTGTACACAAATTCCTTTTTCTTTTGTTTTTTTCTTATAGTTATTGCATTATTTATTATTTATTATTATTTTACTATCATATAATATTTTGTTAACTTAATAATTAAATTAATGTCATGCTTATTATTCTTTTAATAGTCTTTAATAAATAAAAATATTTTAATTTTGAAATGTGGTATGTTTTTATGTTTGTATCCTCTCATTTGAAATTTTTAATCAATTAAATTTATTGTAATATCATTAAATATAATTTAATTTTTTAATTTATTTATTTTAAAATTAATTTAATGTATCCTCATACTATTTCTAATTTTTATACATTCTTTTCCCTACTATAAATTTTAATTAGTTTTTACATTAATTTTTTACATATAACCAAAATAATATTATTATTTTTTTAAATTGTAAAATTGATTTAGGCTAAAATATTAATACATAAGTTATTTGATGATTATGTTCCAAATATATTGAGTTCTCTTATAATTATTTTTTATTTAGATGCAATTAATTTTTTTTAGCTTTAAGATATAAATTTAATTTTTAATTTTCATTAATAAAATTACCAATATTAGAAAGTTATTTTATATTCTGTAAATTTTATTTAATATTAGAAAAATAATTTCTTAATTTTTTGTACATATTATATGTATGTAGTAATATGTTTACTGTCATTTTTTTCTTTCTGTAATAATTTCCAAAATAACAAACAATTATGAAATAAAAAAAAAATCTCATCTCAAATTCAAATAATTCTTATCATTCTATTTTCTAAATTGGAACGTAGTTTCAAAAAATTATGTTATGCTTTCAAACTTATACTAACTGCACTAAATTCAGATACTAATCATAGAAAAATATTTTCTAAGTTGTTTGAACACATTATATCTAAATGTTGTAGTAATATTTTCACTGTCAACTTATTTCTTATGTAAATTTACTTTTTTTTTTAGCTTTGATACAAATTTAATTTTTAATTTACATTAGCATAATTACCTATATTAGAAATTTATTTTGTATTTTAGTATTTCTTCATAAATAAGACTTCAATTTCGTGATAGTATTCATAGTTTGAGCATTCTAATCATAGTTTTAACAACTTTTTAATTTAGAATTCAATTAGCCTTTCCCTTCCACTTCTAATATTAGATTATTAATAATTTAACATAATTTTGCTAATTTTTAAGTATTGTATATTTAATTTTGACATTATTATTCTTGTTATTAAAATATTTTTACTAATTATTTATGTTTTTTCTTACCTAGTAAATAATTTATATACTTTATGTAAGATCTTATTTTGCCACTTGAATTTATTTAATTTTTAAACTCAATAAATCTTTAATATCTTAAGTAAATTTTAATTTTATTTTAACTTACTCCAAATTATAAGTAGTCACAGGTTATCCAAATCTACGTCTTTCTGTATTTTTTTATTATTTTTTTCTATTATAATTTTCAGTTAATTTTTTTACCTCCATATTTCTAGCTAATATAGAAAACAAATTCTATGGGTGAATCGATATAGATATAGCTACAAATATACATACATACATACATATATATACATACATACATACATATATATACATACATACATACATACATATATATATTAGATTTGTCTAAGGTTTATTTAGGTTGAGTATAAGATTTATTAAACTATTTACATTAATTATGTTTCCATTTATAATTCAAATTTTTAACGTTGTCTTAAAATTGCCAAATAACTTTTTTTTAGTTTGCCAATTGACTTAATCACATGTTTCACTACTCTCTTTTTAATAATATAGATAAATGAGTCATCTTCATTTTCATAATAATAGAATAACTTATATGATTAAAAGATCATATCTATAATTTTTTGAAAATTATCCTTTTGATTTGGTAATGAATAGAGTTTAGATTATTTTGTTCATTTGTTGTTGTTGTAACGATTCAATTGTCCTATTTTTGTCTTCTAATATAAACTATATTTGTCAATATTTCAATTTTGAACCATGCAACTTTGGTTAACCTTACTTCGTTAGTTTATGACATTCGCCAGTTCCATCTATATGAGATAATCATTATTAATATTGATTACTTCTATAACTATAAGATTTCTTATGTCTTAATTCAGAATGAAATTCCATCCGTTCACTTTTACTTCTTCAATTTTGACTTTACACTTCCTTTACATCTTGTTTGGATGATTGTTACAGATTGCTTCACAATGTCATTGTTTGTATTGTACTGTATCGTTTAATGTATACAATATTTAGATATATTGTGTTGTTTATCGTCGTTTTATAATGTCATGAACCAACAATATGAAGAATAAACTTGCAATATTACAATAAGAAAAAAGAGATACGAGGTATAATTATTATATAAAAAGGTATGATAAAGAATAAAATAGAATTATTTAATAATATAAAATTACAAAAAGATAAAAAAAATAAGGCAACGATGCGACAACTCAATTCAGTCATTACATAAACTGACACTTCTTGTCACTACGTAACGGCAGATTTAACAATACGATACAATAAAATTTAAGTGAAAATCATAACAAACATTTTATTTAAAATAACAATGCGATATAATACAATAAATAAATCAAAACAAGCTGTAAAGAAAAAATAAATGAAATATGTATTTTGCAATTTACCCATAATAATGATAGAATTTCCAAAAGTCTTGCTAAATAATTTGGAGAATGAGTAGTTAATACGTACGGTAAAACAAGAGAATAAAGATTTCTACTACCGTGGGAAAATAAAAGTGAAGGGAGAGAATATATTATAATAAATTCACAAACATATGGTTTTCAAATTATTATTTTTTTTTTGAAAAAATGAAAAGTTTTCATGACATTATATGGATTATGGTCTTATATAGAGGTGACAAAATGGTTAAAAGAAAATAGTTATCCACTTATATTATATATTAAATATTAGTTGGATAATGAATCATTTAAAAACGAGTTGAATATGGATAAAGAACTATATTATCCACTTAGAAAAATAGTTAACCAATTAGATAATTAATGTGTTTAACTTTTATATTTGTAAAATCTCAAATTGGAGTTCCTTAAGTTTGGAAGATTAGGAATTCTCTCAATATTTAAGAAGCCATAGATAATATGAATATCCATATTATCCGTTAGATAAACCCGTATTTTATCCGTTTTAAATACGGGTTGAGTTGGATTTTATCCATTTTTAAATTACCCGTTTTAACTCATATTTGACTCGCCCGGCCCGTTTGATACTCCTAGTACTATATTATCACACTTTAAAACCCTTATAAGATTTCCTTGATTTTCTATTTTAAAATATTGCAGGAGCTTTTTTCTTCACCCTCACTCGTCACTCTAAAGCAGACGCCGAACTCACTATCTCTTTTGCCGGCCCGCCATAATCAATTTTGTAAGTTCTCCTCACCCAAAATCCCCAACCTTCTCTTGCTCTCTAGACAGAATTCTGTGGCAACTAGAACTGTTTTTTTGTTAGTTTGAAGCTTGACAATTTTTGTCATTTTTGCTGATTAATTAATGTTGTTGTGTCGTATTTTGGCCTTTTTTGTTTTGTTATATGGGTTTATAGCAAATTTGCAGTATTGCTGCTATAAAAGAGCTTTCTTTTTATTATCTATTTCTTTTTTTCTTAAGCCTTGGTCGGTAGAGTTACCTGTACCTACGTTAGTAGGAAGTAGCAGGTATCTGGTGGCAAATGTGGAACATAAAGGGTTCATCGGCACCTGTAAACCTCGGCAAAAATCTGTATCTATATGTGTATTTATCATAGAACTTAAAATTCTGTATCTATATGTGTATTTATCATACAACTTAAAATTCTGTATCTATATATGTATTTATCATATAACTTTGTTATATATTTAACTAGGACCCCGTCAACAAATGCAGAGTAGCCTGCTTGCTCAAGTGTTCTAGGGTTCCTGATAACCGAAGTTTGAATCCCAGGTCCAGCAGCTAATTTCTTTTTGACTTATGACAGTTAACAAAATCTAATTTCCTTTTAAAAATAAAATCTTTTTGCAGTCAACAAGTTATTATAGTCAAGCTTCTTTTCCGCCTTTTCTTGTTACCAACAGAAACCCTTACCTAGGTCATAGTTCATAATCCACTCTTATCTCAGTCATACTCTACTACAGAAAGCAGTTGGCATCCGGCGAGACCCGACCTCCTTCACCCCTCAGCCACGGCACTTTGTCGGCCTAACTCTGTAACTCTGTAAAGGTCTTCTTCACCTCTTTCTAATGACTAATATAGATTATACTTATTCAAGCATATTTTGACTTTGATTCTTTTATGATTTCTGTTTTTCATAAATTAGTAGGAACTAAGATTAATATTTAATTGAGTTGAATAATAAATTTTACCACAAACAATGAATTATGTATTTGTATTATTGTATCAAACAAATACTGAAGCATCTTTTTGTGGACTGTCATTGTCAATTTTATGGGATTAGTTTAATTAATAATTACATTAGGTTAGTACTAAAACCTAGAACAAATACGGAAGCATCTTCATGTGGACTGTAATGGACCATTTTTAGAATATGAAAGCTTGTCGAGATCAAGTATGAATAGATGATGTATTTTTGTTATATTTGTACTAAATTAGTGATATTCGATAATTGTGAATTTTGTGTTTCTCATAAGTTATCATAATCTTAAGTTTTTAGAGAGTTGCACGCCAAACATTTTAGATTGTAATTGGCAAAGGTAGCCCTGTGATTTTTACTTTGATAGGTTTGACATGTAAGGTTCTTAGCATTTAACTAATTGTATTTTTAAAATTATAGGTTTAGATTTTTGAAATTTTGGTGGGTTTTCACACAAATAAACTATACTTTGCATCGATGGCGAGGCACCGGATCCACCCCCGGTAATTGACATGTCTAAGATAAAGATAGTGGTGCCTCGCCGCTTTCAACTTTCAAGTCCTGGGTTCACCTCTGCCCGGTGGAATATCCCATAGGAGCGTACGCTGGCCCGGACACCATACTCATAAAAAAGTGTGATTTTTATCCTAGAGTAGATTTAGATGGTTATAGCAGCTTCTTGCCTTTTCATTTGGTTGAAATTTATAACTTATGTATTTTTTTTGCTGTTCTAAGCTTAGTTTAATGTTTCTTGCATTGGTTGTTTACTGCTTTGTTTCCTGACTTTGCATACTCTAGCTTTGTTATGGAAACTTGATGTGGTGTATATTTAATTGGTGTAGTTTCTAAATTAATCCTTTTTTTGTTGCAGGCGAGTGATCCTGATTATTGTTGATGGCTATTTCCTCAACATTTTCTTCACATGTATTCCATGGGAAAATACTCGTGTCACCTCCTAGAATGAGTTGTTCTAACTTTGGAGGCAATAATTTATGGTTAAAGCAACCTGTGCACTATAAACCTACTTGTTTACTTGCCGACATGTCAAAATCACAGTTGTCATTCGCTGTTGAATTGTTTAAAAAGGGTGGAAATCAATGCGTCATGCCAACAAATAGGGGAGGATTCCAATGCAGAGCATTGGAGGTGAAAAATAAGTCTTTAACAATGGCGGGGAGTAAGTTTCAGCTTGATGATGTAATTGAAGCTCAGCAGTTTGATAGAGATACTCTCAGTGCCATATTTGAAGTGGCACAGGAGATGGAGAAAATTGAGAAGAACTTGATGGGAAGCGAGATTCTTAAGGGTTATCTAATGGCCACTCTCTTCTATGAACCCTCAACTAGGACTAGACTTTCATTTGAATCTGCCATGAAACGTTTAGGTGGGGAAGTATTAACAACGGAAAATGCTCGCGAATTTTCATCTGCAGCAAAAGGAGAGACGCTGGAAGGTATCTCTTCAATAATTTTCTTGAAGTAATTTTCCACTTTCAATAGGATGTTGGGCATTACAGTAGAATTTTGAATTGCAGATACAATTAGAACTGTTGAAGGGTACTCTGACATCATTGTTATGAGACATTTTGAAAGTGGTGCTGCTAAAAGAGCCGCAGCTACTGCCAGTATTCCAATTATAAATGCTGGTGATGGTCCTGGACAACACCCAACTCAGGTTTGCTCCTATTGTAGATGCTTTTCGTTGTAGGCTAGAGACTTTGAGGCTAGAATTACTTAAAGCTGTCTATTTAATATATATATATTTAACTGCAATTGTTCCAAATCTAACTTCTTTTGGTGGATAAGCATTGCTACAACTTACAATTCAATCAATCATTTTCTTTGCATCTCTTAAAACTGCATTTAAGTTGCAAACTCAAAAATCGTAGGTGGCGCTATCCATGAATTTGGTTTTTGAACTTGCAAAAGAATTTCAATTTGGTGTTGTTTAAGCTTAATACTTCTTTTGTCCTCCCCTGTACATTCAAGCGCAGAGAGTTACTTCTACTTTTTCTTCTCTCTTTGTCTTTCCATTATACTTTTTCTTCTCTTTTTTTACCTTTTCCTTTCTACTTTTTGCTTCTGTTTTTTCTGCCGTTCTCCTTTTTCCTTCTCAATTTTGTACGAGTTATTTGTTAGAATCACTATGTGAATGTTCAGTTTTCCTACTCGTCGGTAATTAGCCATAAGCTGTTGTGTGGGTTATTCAATCCTTTCCCCTTTGACAGGTAACAGATTAGGAAACAATAACTTGTTTGGATTATGCATTCCACTTGGAGATCACTAATGGCTTGGGCTCTTAACTACGTAAATATCCCTGTCATGTGTTTTAAGTTGTTCGTCTGCCATTATAATTTATAAAAATATCATATAGGGAATTAAGCGGTGGAAGCTACATAATAGAGTAAATAAAACATGAGACGTGTACATGATTTTCTTTATCATAGTATTCTTCTTAGACTAGTTTTGCTTCTCGAACCGCAACAGTAATTATCCTTATTTTATCTGAAACAGGCCCTTCTAGATGTGTATACCATCGAAAGAGAAATAGGAAAACTTGATGGTATTAAAGTTGCTCTTGTTGGTGATCTAGCTTATGGGAGGACAGTTCGTTCACTTGCCTACTTGCTCGCGAAGTACCAAAATGTGAAAATTTACTTTGTGTCCCCTGATGTAGTTAAAATGAAGGTATGGCTGACAAAAGTTAAAACTTTGATTATCTTGAGCTGGTAATGAGCGTTGCTTCTGTTTCAGTTAAATGAACTTTTGTTCTTTAAACTCAAATGTAATTACATAATGTTTTATGTTATTTGATAATATAGGAATTGTTATAGATTAATAAAAGATGCCTCTCTTGTTCTTAATTGCCAATTTAGGATGATATAAAGGATTATTTGACATCAATGGGGGTTCAGTGGGAAGAAAGTGCTGATCTGGTGGAGGTGGCTTCTAAATGTGATGTGGTATATCAAACTCGTATTCAAAGAGAAAGATTTGGAGAGAGGGTTGATTTGTATGAAGAAGCTCGAGGGAAGTATATCGTGGATCTGGGTGTCTTAAATGCCATGCAGAAACATGCAGTAGTGATGCATCCTTTGCCAAGACTTGATGAGGTTAAATTCTGTTATATAGTTTGGCATGTGATTCCTTCTATTCTCATGTCACAATTATGCTATATAATTTCCATGTTTAATCCATGTAGATAACTGTTGATGTGGATGAAGATCCAAGGGCTGCTTATTTCAGACAAGCTAAGAATGGTCTTTATATTCGGATGGCTCTTTTGAAGCTTCTACTTCTTGGTTGGTGACAGATGCAAAACATTTTATATCCGGAATATTGCAAACGATGTTTGTTTTCCATGTGAGTTTGGATTTTGAGCTCATTGTAGAATTTAAGAGTTTTGTTAACTTGTCCGAGCAAAAACAATATTTGGACCTCTTTCTTTATTCATCTTTTTTTCCCCTTCCAGAATGTCTACTTTTACATCTCTATCTTTTGGTAAGTAATATGATTAGTCGTTTAAATAGCCTCATTTCCTCTTCACACATTCATTGCCTAAAATACTGATAACTGTGCCTGTTGGAATTTTAGTAACATGTCCATTTTGTCAAGAGTCCACAGTCCATTTAGTTTGTTGTATACAGAACTATTTTGGCCCTTTCTGTTTTCTATTTCTTTTGTTTTGGTTTTCTATTGGTTAGTTTTTCTGCGTGAGAAACTGTATTAATAGGTTCATAAAAACTTGCTGGAGATGTTCCAATGCTTTGGAACATGTCATATGAAGTGAATGGAGTTGAAGCATTTGTTATACATCAAGTTCATTTCATAAGTTCAAGCAACTGGGGTCAAGGTTTGGCATCCTATAGGGGATTCTCATTTAAAACATGTCAATGCTATTAAATCTTCTTCATTGTGGGGATTAATGCTTTGCAACATTGATGACCCCATGTCAACAGACCACGATTGAAGTGGTTTTGTTTGGTTGGAAGGTTTGAAATCCCAAAAATGAAATGGTATCACAGAGCTTATATAACAACGGGAACAACAGTCAACAACTACTCTGCCTCAATCCCAAGCAATTTGGGTCAGCTATATGAATCCTTTGTTATTCATGTCGCTCCATCTTGTGGGAGAAGTCCAAAATTAAATGGTATCACAAAGCTTATATAACAGCAGGAACAACAGTCAACAGCAACTACTGCGCCTCAATCCCAAGCAATTTGGGGTTATCTATATGAATCCTCGTATAGTATCGCATAGCTTATCTTGTGGGAAAATAATAGCTTGTAGAGAATTTCTTCTCTTTATACAAGTAGTTTAAGTGGTATCTGTAAGCCTTGCAAGAATTGATGCCCTTTGGTTCTTGGATTCGTCTTCAATGCCAAAATATAAAACTTATCCTTGCAGTTGAGTTGGCATATATTTGGTACCTTAAGTTGTACCTTTTTCAGTTTACATTGTATTTTATAAAATAGTTTCTTAATTACCTTTTCATTTTTACATTCTTCTTGATCAAATTTAAGTTGTATGCTATATAGATGCCATGAGTCTCATGACATCCTACTGGATACATGTTTTTTGCTTTTTTTATTTTTAAGTCGAGAGCCTTTCGGAAACAGCCTCTCTACCTTCATAGTTAGGGGTAGGGTCTACGTATAAACTGCCATCCCTAGGCCTCAATTGTGGGATTCCACTGGGTCGTTGTTGTTTTTTGTTTTTTTCCCTTTTTCCGTAAATAAATTATAATTTCAAATAATAAACCGCTCAACTTTCCAAAAGGGTAAAATCTCATTACATACTAATTGGGATAGTATATTATCTCGGACAAGTCAAAGTTTGAGGAGAAAAATTGGATTATTTCGAATTGTTCTGAATCCCCTTTTTTTGAGGAACTGAGCAACGAAAGGGGCCATGAGAACTACATTTTGGTCGAAGCTGTAGTTATGAATTAACTTGACGCTGCAATAGTTACGGATTTGGCTAGTTTATGTTGGCCCTCGTCCCTTCTTTGGGATATCAATTTAAATGGCGGCCTCGGTTTTATTTATGTTAAAAAGAAAATAATTAATGAATTTTACATTTTCGCTTGTATTAGAAAGCTTTTACTATTAGTAAGACCCCACAGTGTGGGATAATACTGTTATGTTGTTGTTGTAAAGATAAATCTAAACTATTTTTGTAATGACGAGAGTAGATTTGTCTCTAGCTATACTAGCAACTTTGTAAAACAAAAATAAATATTGAAATAATGGGTAAAACTTGAATTTGATAGAAAAAATGTCATATATAAGGTTAAAATTGAATAACTTAATGTATCAAAGTTATGATGTGAAAATTGTATAAAAAAGTAGAATAATGTCGAATTTTTTGGATTACGTAGAATTGAAATAGAGTCATCTAAATGGAGTATTAAGTAGCCTGCAAAATCCATGATTAAAATTAACGAGACAATTTACCGTTACCATTCTATACTATAAATAAAATATATTATTTTGCTTAACATTACTTAAAATTAATTTGTTTCCTTATAGAAGTAGGAAATACTTTTAAGGTTTCTTAATTATTTCTACGCTCTCTCTCTCTATATATATAATATAACAACGTATTGTCTTGTTCTCTTTCAACAGTCCTCATAGATTCTCTCTTTAGAATATAATATGATGAAAGGAATGGAGGCGTCTTTTGATGATGAACATGTTATGAGCCATCTCTTGAAGTTCGTTTGTGGCATTCCTATGAGATGCCATCATATTCGTCTTGTTGAATTGTATGGTAACGATAAGCCTTCTGAATTATTCCAACACTTGGATAATGATTATGTGTTTACTCAGTTAAAGAAAACATCAGCCCGTGGTAAGAACTACAAAAGGTCTATTGTTGGAGGTGGCGGCTCTTGGAAAGTACTCGACAAGAGTAAACCTGTTTTCGACAAGAAAGGTTCTGTCATTGGTTTCAAGAAAAGTTTTCGTTTTGACGATATCAATGATTCAAGAATTGTTTGGAGTATGAAAGAATACAGTCTTAACGACACCCTACTCAAAATTTTAAGACAACGTCGTCAAATTCGGTACGAGGACTATGTTCTGTGTCGTATTACCAAGACTGTTAATTTCTGTGCAACTTCTCAGAATGTCCCTAATGGCGAGAATTCTGTTGCTAAAGTCATGTCTCTAATGGATAATTATGTCCCAAGTTCTTGTTTATCGCATGATCAAGAGAAAAAAGGACAGCCCGGCCCACAAGATCAAGAAAAGGCTTCTTGGGCTCCTTCCCCAGTTGATCAGTTTCAGTTTCAAGAAAATCAAGAATCTGAGTGGAGCAATTTTTGGAATGATAACGAGTGCATAAGCTTAGATAGTATACTCACAGAAGAATCAAATGCTGCTCCATTGATCTCTACTGCTACATATACTGCTGCATTGCCATCATTCAATGAACCGTTTGAGCCCTTAACTGAAGAAGATTTGGCATTTTTTGATGATTTGTTTGTGCAAGTGGAGAAGGATCAAGAAACTGCCTCTGTTTCTGAAACTGCAAATTATGATATTGCTTCTTACCACAAAGAATTGGATGCCTATGCTGCAGAAATACTTAAACTTAATCCCCCATTGGTTCCTGACATTCCACAATATTTGGAGGATGAATGCCCACTTCTCCCTGAAGATTTTTATATTGGTCCTACTGTTTTGTGGAGTTAGGAGTTCCAGATTGACACAACTCAAGTTTCTTACAATATTCTTTGTCCAGATTATATGTTCTTAATTTTATCAGTTTTTTTTTTCATTTCCATTGTAATGATTCTTTGCTATTGACATTTTCATTCCTGATTAAGTTCAAACTGTGTTAATGAATTTTCGAGTTCAAGTTTATGCCTAGAGAGAGAGAAAAGAAAAAACAGAAATAGAAGTAGCTCGTGACATTCTAATTCTAATTAATCAATAGCAGAGGCGGAGCTAGCCTTATAGGTGTCCGCTGAACCCAATCATTTTTGCTTAAACATTATGTTTATATTAAGAAATTTATTAAATATGTATAAATATTTAATTGCGAATCCAATAACTAAGACGATCTATGGTTCAAGACAAATTCAGAACACATAAACTTTAAATCCTAGCTCCGCCTCTAATCAATAGCACACTCTCTTATGTGTTTATTTTACGTGAAAGTGTTTGACTGAGTACTAATTTTAAAAAAAAATAAAAATACTTTTCACATGTAAGTCTAATATATGTAAAACACCAAAATTATCCTTCTAAAAGTACTAATTTGTCATGAGAGTTCCCCGAGTCTTTTAAGAATGAACTTTTATACCAAGTCAATCCAGGCAAATTATGTCATTAAAAGTATAGTAAAATATTAAGATGTAATTTTAAAAAAGAAAAACATCTTTATCATCCGTGTTTGGATAAAGTAAAAAAAAATCATATAAAATAAGACTCCACCTCTAGATCGCATCGTGTATTTTTTTAAAGCATTATTATTTTAAAGTGCAACAACAATAACATAATTAGTATTATCCCATACCATAGGGTCGGAAGCAGGGGCGGATTTAGGGTGTTATATAAGGTAATTTTTTTACCTCTATATATTAAGTTTTAAACCTCTTTACACGCCCAAAAGTGTAGTTTAATGGTTAAGGGGTTTAAAAATAGGTTCAATTCCCACTTGTTCTCTTTGAAACCCTTTCTCTTATATGAATGTGGGATGAGGAAGATAGACGAAAGATGGAGGGCTTGCCTCGTAGTTCTCTAAAACCTAGATAGTTTTTGCAACTTTTTCAATCATATTTGTGGCAAAAAATCATTTTTGAGAAAGGAACAAAACCTTTTTTTGGACCACAAATTTACTTTTCAAAGCCATGAGATGATAAACTAATAGCCTCTCACTTCATCAACAACATATAATACCCCAATCCTCAACTCTCTCCTTTGCTCTCCTCTTCTCACTTTCTGTGCCAAAACAGAGAGAAAGTGAGTGAGTTATTAGGAAGCCAAAAATGGAGATGTCAATTGCTTCACCAACTTTCTCCATTCTCAACTCTACCAATTGTAGCAAGAAAATTTCTTGTCTTTCAACTCCTTTCCTTAAAAAACACTTCTTTGGTAGCACTTTGCCGTCTTGTTTATCTGCTAAAGTACCTCTCAAAGTAAACCCACTTCGTACTTCTATCAAATGCGCTGTTTCTGAGGCTACTGAAGCTCCCTCTGGTGAGAATTTCTTGTTTTCTTGATTCTTTTTTAATTATGGTTCAGTTTTTCGTTATCATTTTGATGCTTTCTTTCTTGAATTTTTTCAATAATTAACGTTTATGAGCTTATTAATTGTAATTCAGAAAAGAAAATGGACAGTTTTGATTGAGAATTTAGCTTGAATTGCTGTTTCCCTAGTAGGTAAAACTTTCATATAAAAAATAGGGCAGCCCGGTGCACTAATCTCCCGCTAGGCGCAGGGTCCGGGGAAGGGCCAGATTACAAGAGTCTATTCTACTTTCATATAGTAGTTGCAATTTGGGGGCATCTTTTAATGGCTTTTTTGTTTCTCCATAATCGAGAAATCCCCAGGGTCAATGCCACACTGTTCGAAACTCGGTAGCTAATGGGCCTACCCCTCTATCCTTTTTGTCCATATCAGGGTTTGAAACCATGACTTGCCCCTAAGCCACACGTCATGCGCTGTGCTCTTACTGCTAGACCAAAGCTTTGGGAGTGCATGCTAATGACATTTGAAAAAGAAATAAGCAGTGTTGTCAAAAGCGTGCTTAAGCCCTGAAGCGAGGCTCAAAACACGTTGAGTGCTTCCCCTCGCTCTGTGGGCGCTTTAGTGTCGCATCAAAGTTCTAAGGCATACTTGTCCTTGCCAATGAGTATAATCCTAAAAAGACGACCTTAACCAATTGATATTTCACTTTATCGTGATTTTTTTCCAACTTCTTTGTTTATATATTTATTATTCAGGCTTATAATGATTAGTCTTGGACTACATGCATATTTTTACTTTTTCTCCTGTTGCGCCTTTTTTCATTGAAGCCCACACTTTATTTGCGCTTTGCGCTTAAAGCCCCAACGGACCTTAGAACTTTTTTACGCTTTTCGCCTTTGATAACACTGGAAATAAGAAAAAAAATCAATGCTTGCATTCTGCAGTGCTCACATGCTAATGTAGGGGATAGGGGGGAGGGAAGGCTTATAAATGAAAGGAAATGATGGTATTAGAAAAGAACTATAAATGAATGTTGTTGTACATGTACTTAACGATTCAATGCCTAACTTCATGTACTGCCTTAGAGAAGAAGAGCCAACTGATGAGGAGAAGTGATATACGGAATATAGCAATCGTTGCACATGTTGATCACGGGAAGACCACATTGGTTGATTCTATGCTGAAACAAGCAAAGGTTGGTAATGAGTTCTTGTATACCACCTTGTTTGCACCTTTTTATCTGTGCTAGTATAAGTCAATGCTATGCAATTGAAAGAACTTCCTGTACTTATTTTTTTTAAGTTAAAATTCTTCCAAAAAATATTGTTCTAAATTTCTTAAAGTTACTTTATCACAATGTTGACTGCCCTCCTCTTTAATCAACTTGATATACAAGACTGTTGAAATTCGCAAGATATATATTCAGGTCATAACAAATTTCTTTATTGTCATAATGCAAACATTCTTCATATAGATATTCTATTAAAGGTTTAGCGTGTAAAAAGTTGATGTCTCTGAAGAAATGGTATTAAGCTCCTGTGCATTGGTAGTAACAGATTTTGCTTAAGAATTTAAAGCAAGTTGTTAGCTATTTTGGTATTGTCTGTCTTTGCTGGTTTAGAGAATAGCAGTGAAGAAAATGAACACTTTTTTTAATGAAAAAAAATGCTAACAGCTTCTTCCTCCCCTCAAAATGGCTATAGAACTTCCAAATTTTAATTTAGAAGTAGATATCATTGTTATGTTTTTTTGGATGATATTTCTCTTCGAAGCCACTAGACTAAAGTATCGAAGCTTAATTTTATTGCAATTTTCTGTTGCAGGTTTTTCGTGATAACCAGTTTGTACAGGAAAGGATAATGGACTCCAATGATATAGAGCGTGAAAGGGGAATAACCATACTTAGCAAAAACACGTCAATTACTTACAAGGATACAAAAATCAACATAATTGACACTCCAGGGCACTCTGACTTTGGTGGTGAAGTAGAACGCATCCTCAACATGGTTGAAGGGGTTCTTTTAGTGGTACTTTGACTACTTTGATGTACAATTCAATTTGTTGTGGTAAATAGAGTTTTTAAGTGATAGTTGGATTTCTAGTATGAGTTTGATTTCATAAGTAATACATTATTTTTTCTATTTTAGTTTGAAACTTAAAATGATGGTTACATTATTGAAATTACTATACGTGCCTCGGTTATAATTGGAATAGTACAATATTCCTGACTGCCACAAAATTATAATGCTTTCATCTGTGATACACCTTCACTGTTTCACCTACTGCGACACAAAAGATGTGAGTAAAAAGATTTAGTGTATGCTTCACAGTATTATTTTCCAGTTGATAGAACTTTTTGCTTGCTTTCTATGAGCCCGAGAATATTACAGTGCTTTCTTCTGTTGTACACATTGGATTATATATTATCTTCAGTACGTTTGTAGTCATATTGTAGCCTTGATTTTTTTACATCCTTGAATTGTTTCTTCTCTAATTGTTTTGTTTCTCCTCTTTTGCTACTTATGCCTAAGTATCATTGTCTCTGTATATTATTTTTCTGGCACATTCTCCTCATACAAAACCTACAACTGCCCTTACCAAAAAAAAAATACAAAACCTACAACTGTGTTTTTTTTTTCAATAACCACTTACAACTCTATTCTTTTTGGATTCATCCTGCTAAAAGATATTTTCGGTATACTTTTAGGTAGACTCTGTTGAGGGTCCAATGCCTCAGACAAGATTTGTCTTGAAGAAGGCACTGGAGTTTGGCCATGCTGTTGTTGTTGTAGTCAATAAAATTGATCGACCTTCTGCTCGTCCAGAATTTGTCGTTAACTCTACGTTTGAACTCTTCATCGAATTAAATGCAACAGATGAGCAGGTACATTTCTTGATCTGCTTTTTCAGAGTAAATGTCTCCTTATTACCTTTTTCATTTATCTTATATCAATTCAACTACTCTACTTCAAGCCCCCTCCCTTCCCCCTCCCCCCCCAAGAAAAAGAAAGGAAAAAGGCTAAAAGATGAATAGCAATAAAACAATAGCTCTCCATGCTCTTTCTGAGATTTTGTGAAAAGTATAATCCCTTGCTATAATCTTGAAAGGATAAAAGTATGAAACTGCTGCTAGTCTCACATTAAACAGCAGAGCGTGAGATAACTTAATTGTCAAAATCTTTATTAGTATCATTTTTTTGTTGTACAATGAAACATTCTCTGGAGTTGTTTGGGTATTCTTGAAAGATGCACTTCTTAATTGAAGATGCCAAGAAAGCATAGGAGAAAATATTATTATACACCCAATACAATGATACAATGAGCCCTATATATAGATAATACATGTCCTACTCCTAATACATATAGGATTAAGGTATTTACTACTATTTAACTACTAAACTAACACTCCCCTCAAGCTGGTGCATATAAATCAAATGTACCGAGCTTGTTACATATATAACTAATACGAGTACCAGTGAGGGACTTGGTGAAAATATCAGCAAGCTGATCATTCGACTTCACAAATTTTGTAGCAATATCTCTTGAGAGTATCTTTTCTCTGATGAAGTGACAATCAATCTCAATGTGTTTAGTCCTCTCATGGAACACCGGATTTGATGCAATATGAAGGGCAGCTTGATTATCGCACACCAATTCCATCTGGCTGATGTCACCAAATTTCAACTCCTTGAGCAATTGTTTGATCCAAATTAGCTCACATGTTGCCATAGCCATTGCTCGATATTCTGCTTCTGCACTAGATCGAGCAACTACATTTTGTTTCTTGCTCTTCCAAGACACCAAATTGCCTCATACTAAAACACAATATCCAGACGTAGAATGTCTCAGAAGGTGATCCTGCCCAATCAGCATCTGAGTAACCAACGATCTGCTCATGACCTCGATCCTCAAACAATAACCCTTTGCCTGGAGCCGATTTTATATACCGAAGAATGNTTTGCAGGATCGCTAAGCGGCTCCCCCGTCCTGGTAGAAGTTTAGAATTCGGATCCATCGGAGTGTCAATCGGTCTACAACCTGTCATTCCTGTCTTCTCAAGAATGTCTAAGGCATACTTCCGTTGTGATATCGCAATACCTGAGCTAGACTGAGCGACCTCAATACCCAGAAACTTTAATTTGCCTAGGTCCTTTGTCTGAAAGTGTTGAGAGAGATGTTGCTTCAATTTAGTAATACCATCCTGATCATTGCCGGTAATAACAATATCAAGACCACCAGATACATACAGAGACTCGAAGCAGAGTGCCGATAAAACACAGAGTGATCAGCTTCACTCCGAGTCATGCCAAACTCCTGGATAACTGTGCTGAACTTACCAAACCAGGCTCGAGGAGACTGCTTTAGACCATAAAGTGACCGGCGCAAGCGACATACAAGGCCACGAGACTCCCCCTGAGCAACAAACCCAGGTGGTTGCTCCATATAAACTTCATCCTCAAGGTCACCGTGCAAAAAAGCATTCTTAATGTCCAGCTGATAGAGAGGCCAATGGCGAACAACAACCATGGATAGAAAAAGGCGGACCGATGCTACCTTAGCAACGGGAGAGAAAGTATCACTGTAATCGAGCCCAAATATCTGAGAATATCCCTTGGCAACAAGACAGGCCTTAAGGCGATCAATCTTGCCATCCGGACCAACCTTGACTGCATATACCCAGCGATAACCAACAGTAGATTTACCTGAAGGAAGAGGAACGAGCTCCCAAGTACCACTCGTATGTAAAGCAGACATCTCGTCAGTCATAGCCTGTCGCCATCCTGGATGAGACACTGCTTCACCTGTAGACTTAGGGATGGAAACAGAGGACAACGAAGATATAAAAGCATAATAGGGTGATGACAAACGATGATAACTTAAACTGACATAATGGGGATTATGATTAAGTGTGGTCCGTATACCTTTCCGAAGTGCAATCGGTGTACTAGGAAGAGACAAGTCTGTAGTAGGAGCAGGGTCAGGTGCAGGACGTGAATCAGCTGGGCCTGATGCCGGGTGTGGACGACGATGATATGTCAAGAGTGGTGTTCCTGTGGCGGGGGATCTAGGATGAGCCACACTAGATCCCCCAACGGTTGGAATGGGTAAGACTTCTATGGCGGAAGGTGAAGGAGGAGCTATAGTAAACTCCTTAAAGGTCGGTATAGGTAAGACCTCAGATATATCAAGGTGGTCAGAAGAGGTAAAGAAAGGCTTAGACTCAAAAAATGTGACGTCAGATGACATAAAGTACCTACGAAGATCAGGTGAGTAACAACGATATCCCTTCTGAACACGAGAATAACCAAGGAAGACACATTTGAGAGCACGAGGAGCTAACTTATCTTTCACAGGGGCTAAATTATGAACAAAACAAGTGCTCCCAAAAACACGAGGGGGAACAGAGTATAAGGGTTACTGGGGAAACAATACTGCATACGGAATCTGATCTGGATGGGAGATGAAGGCATCCGATTAACCAAATAACAAGCTGTGAGAACTGCATCGCCCCAAAAACGCAGCGGAACATGAGATTCAATGAGAAGTGTGCGAGCAGTCTCAATGATGTGCCTATTCTTTCTCTCTGCAACCCCATTTTGCTGAGGGGTATAAGGACAAGAGGTCTGATGAATAATTCCTTGAGAAGTCATAAACTGCTGAAATTGAGAGGATAAATATTCTAAGGCATTATCACTGCGAAAAGTGCGAATAGAAACACCAAATTGATTTTTAATTTCAGCACAAAAATTCTGGAATATAGAAAACAACTCAGAACGATCTTTCATTAAGAAAATCCAAGTACATCTTGAATGATCATCAATGAAACTAACAAAATAACGAAATCCCAAGGTTGAACTGACTCTACTCGGACCCCATATATCAGAATGAACTAAAGAAAAAACAGACTCTGCATGACTCTCAATACTACGAGGAAAGGAGGCTCGGGTATGTTTTCCGAGCTGACATGACTCACTCTAATGTAGATAAACTAGACAAACTAGGCACCATCTTCTTAAGCTTGGATAAGTTTGGATGTTCTAAACGTCTGTGAATTAGGTCCGGAGGATCTGTAACTAGACATGCCTTGGAGGAATTGAGTGATAGTAAAGGCCTTCTGATTCAAGTCTTGTTCCAATCGTCTGTCCAGTACTGCGGTCCTGCATAATAAAAGAATCATCAATAAAATATATTCTACAAAGGAGAGCACGAGTCAAACGACTAACAGATGCAAGATTAAAAGGACAGCCAGGGACATAAAGAACGGAATCTAGAGTGACAGAGGGTAGAGGATTCGCTTGTCCAACTCCTTTTGCTTTAGTTTGAGACCCATTGGCTAAAGTAACAGTGGGAAGAGACTGTGAATACGCAATATTTGACAAAAGTGATTTATTACCAGAGATATGATCAGAAGCGGCTGAGTCCACAACCCATTGTCCAAGAGTACTAGACTGGGAAACACAAGCAAAAGAATTACCAACAACAGAAGTATCAGTCTAAGCGACAGAGGTTACTTGTGGAGATGTCTGCTTACTTGCTCGATACTGAAGAAACGCATTACACTCCCCTTCAGATATAGAAAATCTCTGGTTACCTGTAGTCTCGGTCTGGGCAACATAAGCATTTTTGGGTGAACGACCATGTAAAGAATAGCACACGTCACTAGTGTGTCCAAGTTTATGACAATAAGAGCACTTGGGTCTAGACCTTCCAAAACGACCTCCTCCTCGTCTATTCTTCATAGTTTGAGATACCCGATTGTGCACTGACTGTGATACGAGAACAGATGAGTCAAGTGTCTGTGATGAGCTCACTAGGTGGCTTGGTGCTGTAGTAAGGCGAAGTAATCGAGAGAATAATTCATCAGTTGTGGGAACAGTCGGACTAGCCAAAATCTGATCGCGTACTGAGTCAAGATCATTAGGAAGTCCAACAAGAGTAAGGACTAGAAACATCTTTTGTCGCTGCCCTTGTTGCTTTTCAACACTAGCAGAAACTGGCATCAACTTCTCAAATTCCTCCATGACTGCCTGTACTTGTCCCAAGTAAGTAGACATATCTAATTAATGTTTCTTTAAATTTGTCATCCGCGATGTCACATCATAGAAACGAGATATGTCATTAGTGTATAAAGTGCGGGCCTTTTCCCAAACCAAATAACATCTGGAATGGACGAAACAAGGGCATCAACTTGAAATTAATAGATCGCCACAAAATACTGCATAATTGAGATCGATCTTCTCCCAGTGTGCTTTGGCCTTTTCATCTCCTTCGCTAGACTTCTTGATCAGATGATCTTGAACACCTTGACCTTTACACCACATCTCGACTGACGAAGCCCAAGCTAAGTAGTTTGAACTTCCCATTAAAGGTTCTGAGGTAATCATAATACCGGAACTGCCAGAGCCCGAGTTTTTAGACCCGAAAACATCAACTCCCAAAGATATCGTTGGATTGAAGAGAGGTCTATAAAATTACACCCAAATAATAGAAAGAACCAATTGAAAATTCCCTAAAACAGACGAAGGAGTTTTTTTTTTGGCCGGAAAAGTACTGTAGTTGCCGGAAAATTTTCAAAGTACTCGGAATCAAAAAATAAAGGCACGGGTAGGGTCGGAATTGCTGTGCGACCAGGCTGTCCTGAAGAAGCTCGGCCAAAAAATGGCCGGAAGATGTCTCACGTGCCGGCGCGTGGGGTCGGAGACTCGCCAGAAAATATTTTCCCGGCGGCGCGTGAGGGCGCGTGGGAGGGTTTCTGCCGGAGAAAATTTTGCGGGTTGGTCGCCGGAAGCTGATCTACCTCGTGGTGGTGTTGGTTTTTGCACAACACCGACGGATATAGGTTTTATTTTCGAAAAACAGCCCTAAAGGGTCGCCAGAATTGAAGCATGGCGCACTGTTTTGGCTTGGTTTTCTTTCCCGGATGTTTTCTCACTGCTGCTCTGATACCATGTGAGAAAACATAGGAGAAAATATTATTATACACCCAATACAATGATACAATGAGCCCTATATATAGATAATACATGTCCTACTCCTAATACATATAGGATTAAGGTTATTTACTACTATTTAACTACTAAACTAAACGTTAGCATTAAGATCCAGTACTAACCAGTTGAGCTTGATTTGATATCTATCCCATTGTCCTCCTTTTTGCAGTGTGATTTTCAGGTAATATATGCCAGTGGTATCAAGGGAAAGGCAGGGCTATCACCTGAAAATTTGGGCGATGATCTTGGCCCACTATTTGAGGCCGTTGTTAGATGCATTCCAGGACCCAAGATTAATAAAGATGGTGCACTTCAAATGCTTGTTAGTTTTTTCTTCACCCCTTATGTTTCTACATTTTTCCTCTTTTACATCGCCTATGATATAGCTGCTAGGTTATGTATTAATAAGGGCTTCCAATTTATGTCTCAACTAACTCAAAGCAGGCATAATATCTATTTGCTTATCTAACTGCTATTTAAAAATTATAGGCTACAAATATTGATTACGAAGAACATAAAGGGCGCATAGCTATTGGACGTGTGCATGCTGGAAGTCTGCGCAGGGGAATGGATGTGAAGGTAGGTCACACTATCTTCTCTTATTTGGTGTTATTTATCCTATGAAAGCTCTTATTTAGATCATTATTCTCTCTATTCCCTTGCAAACTTCTCCTTTTGTTCCTGTTTGTACACACTACATACTAACTATTGTTTGAGATGTTAAGTATTATTCTTGACTAGATACCTGCCAGCTCAGTCAGCCCGATTAATGGAGCTCTACTATCTTACTGCTTGAATGCAGCGCTTAATTTATGTTAAACATAATTTTGTATCACTCACCAATTTCCTTCTGATAACAAGAAATGTACATATATGTACATTAAAAAAATATGATTATTTATGCGTATTATAATTGCCACAGTCATACACACTTATGGTAAGACATTTATTTCCTCTTATATTAGTATGCTTAGAAAACATACGTAAAAGGAAGTCTTTGTTTTACTTGATAGATGTTATGTCCTATGCTAGGTGCATTAATAGTATAGCGAATTAATCTTCTTCATAGTGGGAAGGCTAGGTTATAACACATGAGCAAAGATCTAAGTTCCAAAAATTCTATGCTGCCTTTCTGGTTTTATCATGAGATCAAAAAGTAGTCCACACACACAGATACACCTTTTCTTAGTTAAGGTAAATAATGGGAATATCTCCCTTATATAAGCTGTGTGTGTGTTTTGTATTTACAAACACACCCACTTACCAATAGAGATTTAATCTCTCCTATGGAAGTTCTCTAGTAGCCAAAAGCAAGGGTTTCTTTGACCTGATGGATGTGTAGCTGCTAAAATTAGGAGCATCAGCAGTTGAAATGACAAATGACAAACTAATCTTCGTCACTATCCGAAGGCAAGTCACGAGTCTCCATCCATTCTCTCACCTATAATTGTCAAATCTAGGATGAGAATTTGAGAATATAAGTTCAAAGGCTAGGATTATTCATCTCTGATCTTATGCTTTGATTGATATATCATTCCACTATACCAGAGATTAATGGTTCATCTTAGGACCTCGTATAGAAGTGTCGACCCAAAGTAACTATGACAGTTGCTTGCCTTATTAGCTTATCAAACCTTTTGGGATGATAACTTTATGAAATTTCAATTGTTTTATGAAACTTGATAGACATGCTAGTCCTATCTATGTCTGAAAAGTGTGTTTTCAGTTGTCAATTTCTTTTTGTTTTTTGTTTTTTTTTAGAATGATAACATTTCATTAAGATCAGCAGCACAAAGATAGTGCTGGTAGAAGAAACAGAATACAATCTCCAGATCTGCAAAATATAAAATCCCCCCTACAAAGTTGTCAATTTCTTTTCTCGTCGTGTTATGCAATAGCCTTTTACTCTTCTGTTTAATGTTTTCAGATATGTACAACAGAAGATGAATGCAGATTCGGCAGAGTAAGTGAGCTATTTGTGTATGAAAAATTCAGTAGAGTTCCCGCAGAAACTGTTGAAGCTGGAGATATTTGTGCTGTGTGTGGTATTGATGATATCCAGGTATGATATTACTAGATACCTTGATGTTGGTTGGTTTACATACATTACTTGTCATTTGAGATAAATGCAAACATATGATGCAAGCCTAGCCTTTTATGAATTACTGATCTTTTTCTTTTTGTTTTGTAAATTTAGATTGGAGAGACTATCGCTGACAAAATCGAGGGAAAACCATTACCTGCAATCAAGGTTGAAGAACCTACAGTGAAAATGTCATTTTCTGTCAATACCTCCCCTTTTGTTGGCCGCGAGGTAACATCTTTGTTCTAAACGTATTTTGTCTTACAAAGGCATATGTCAAAGTGGTTTTCTTCTTTATTTCTTTATTTTTTGTTGTCTAGATCCCTCTTTTTTTTTTTTTTTTTGAGGACAAGATGAGTGCAACACTTTAAGGCAAATCTCACATAGGGAAAACACAAAAGAGATGCTGAGTGTATAAGGAAGCAAGCCGTAGACCACACTAACACCTTTTAAATTGTGCGGGCCGAGAGTCGAAATAAAACATATGACTTGGTGAGCTGGGCTGTTGCATGTGTTATCATAGCCACTTGCATGCAATCTTGTGTAATGGTAAGGCAAGGTGTGTGTAACACCATAGGCAGTTCCTAAAGGGGTGTGTCTAACACCATAGGCAAATCTTACATTGACAAATGTTTTAGACCCTGATGACGCGTTTAAGATCGGGGCAACATAAGCCCAAACTAAACAATGACACTAGTGGATTAATCTGTAACATTTGGTATCGGAACCACTCTGCGTCCAGTCTTGGAGGAAAGTAGGGCAAACCTCAGCGAGGATGCCAAGTCCTTAAGAGGGTATGTATATAACAACTTAGGCCAATGTTGGGTATATAAGGAAGCAAGTATTAGAGCATAGAGATTCCTTTTTAAAGCGGTACAATCCTAAGACAGCAAGCAATATCACAGTAGGTTAGGTTGTTACCTATGTAATTGTAATCAGAGTCAATGTATGGTACCTTAGTGAGGACACTACGTCCCTAAGAGGGAGGGTGTATTTAATGCTCTAGGCGAATTCCATATCACAAGTACCTTAGGCCATGTTGGTGTGTTTTAAATCCATGCAACCTAGGCCCAAGTCCTGATTACATTTACAGCCAAGATGCAAAGCGAACAATATCGGTAGTGGTCTTAGGTTGTACGGCTGTAAAACGCGTCAGCAAAGTTTAGGACATGTGGATGTGGTATTCGCCTAGAGTATTGTATGCATTCCTTTCTCCAAATTCTATTGTTTAAATTTTTTCTTCCAGTACGGTCAGTATAATACAGGAGTCTAAGTTAACAAGAGTTAAAAATCAAAACTTTTTTATGTTAAATGATACGGAGGGTTAGAAGCTAAACGAGAGTAGAAAGCCCCTGCCGTTGGACCAAAAAATGAATAAACCTGAGACGAATAATTCCGTTTTATTTATTAAAAGATGATCATGTAAATACCAGAAGCTAGTCAGTCTGAAGTTGTGCCAAACTTCTACCGCCCACATTTTTTGTTTCATTTTATCATAGCCCATTCGATATCTATGTACATAATTTCTTTTCCTTCTGTGTGCGTGTGTTGAAAGCGGAGTTTGAGAACAATGCCTAGTTTTAGTTGAAGAGGATTTCACCACCTTTAGCACAGATGTAACTTACTTTTCAATGTTTGAACAATTTTCAGGGGAAGTATGTCACTAGCCGAAACCTAAGAGACAGGTTGTACCGTGAGCTGGAAAGAAATCTGGCAATGAAAGTTGAAGATGGTGAAACTGCAGATACATTCATTGTCAGTGGACGTGGTACTCTGCATATCACCATACTGATAGAGAACATGTAAGAAAATACTATCACATGCCTTGGACCATTCTATCTTACTCATACTAACGATCAGAAATGTTCAGGCGAAGGGAAGGATATGAGTTCATGGTGGGACCTCCCAAAGTGATAAATAAGAAAGAGGGTGACAAGTTGCTGGAACCTTATGAGGTAATCCTCGGCTGACTTTGCTTTGTGTATAACTGGCCGAAATGGAGAAGCACATAAGTACAGATCATTTTCAGTATATTAAGATTATTAGATTATTTCCGCCCAGCCAGCATTTCACCTATCCTAAGCCTCTCTCCCCCCACCCCGTAGAGAAAACATTGGAGAAGCTGCACGTAGAATCTGACATATGTATTTCAAAATTGTCCAGTGGCAAGCATTCTCTTCTAGTCACTTGTGCTGAGGGAGAATTAGAAAGTCTTTTCTGCAATAACTGGATTATACAGAATTTTGTTTTAAATTAAAATCACTATCCACTCATATACATCTCGAAGATGGTCAAGTATTGCATCTGGTACTGTCTACGAGTTATCTTGTTATTCTTGTATACAAGGAAAAGTAATGTTTAATCTCTATTAATGGTTGGGGTTCTCCTTAGTCTTGACTTCTGGATTCCATATTTGCAGATTGCTACTGTTGAGGTTCCTGAGGAACACATGGGGTCTGTGGTTGAACTTCTGGGGAGAAGGCGTGGGCAAATGATTGATATGCAAGGGCTTGGGTAAGTGAAAATTGTCAGAATGACCGGATAATTTTCAGAATGATAGGTTGGTAAAAGAATTCTATTAGCTTAACTAGAGAAAGTTTGGCATCTTCACATGCTGTAACAGGAGATAATTAAGATAAGTTCAATTGTGAAGATTTGCGAAGAGTCATGAATCTTCCACTAGGAAATTAGGGAAGTAGTTGTTCTTTTGCCAACTTTTTTCCAAGCATAGATTAAAAAAGTTGCTTTGAGGGTATATACAATCGTACTCCTTCAAATCAGATCCTTCCTATCTAGATCTGGCAATTCAATAGTTTGTTGTCTTCTGAGATAATTGTATGTTGTTAACCAGAACAAGGTCTTAGTTCTGTTGAAAGTTGTGGCTCTTTTAATTATTTTTAGTTTATTGGTACTTGGCATCCTCATTATAGTGAGATTATGTTATATACCATGCTCATTTTTGTGATATTTCTTAGTACCTCTACATTTCACTTCTTCAATTTTGGGTTTTTAAGAGGCATTGTAGTTTTGAGCTGCAGAGTTCTTTTTAATTTTTATTTAATGAACAGAAGACACTGATGCAATTTATCTATTAGGTCCGAAGGAACAACTTTGCTCAAATATAAAATACCAACCCGAGGTCTTCTTGGATTGCGGAATTCAATCTTGACAGCTTCTAGAGGCACAGCAATTCTCAACACAATATTTGATAGCTATGGACCATGGGGCGGTGATATTTCCACTCGTGATCTAGGTTCACTGGTAATTTCCCATCTTCTCAGTGTAGATCACATCTTCTATTGGTTTACGTCTTAGCAATCCTTGAATAGGTGATAATCCGCATTTTTCCAAATTTCTATAAAATAATTTTTAACTTTAAAAATGTGTTTTTAGTAGTTTTATGTAATTTTACTTTAAAAACTTGAAGAAATTGATTGTGCAATTTCACACCAAAAATTAGATTCAGCGATCCTCATACTCTGAATCTCGCTCTTTTCTTTTTCTGGACAGAGTAATAATACATTCTAAATTTCATTTATATCATCATAGGTTGCATTCGAGGATGGAACGAGTACATCCTATGCTCTCATGAGTTCTCAGGATAGAGGACAGTTGTTTATTGGCCCTGGAGTTGATGTTTATAAAGGTCAAATAGTTGGTATTCACCAACGGCCAGGTGACCTTGCCCTGAATGTCTGCAAGAAAAAGGCTGCGACAAATGTTCGTTCAAACAAAGAAGTAACAGGTAAAGTCATCACCAAAGATGTTGCTGAAGAATCTTAACCTTTTCCCATAGAATGGGATAATTTGTTGAAGAAAAAGAATTGTCCACATTTCGGCCCCATATATGAAGTTAGCATATCAGAGAGCTTAACATTCTGAAAATTCGAGCTGTTAAGTAGAGGAAAATATTCTTCTCCTTGAGTGGGTGTTCCTCACCTTTGGTTTCTAGTTAAATTCTGCTTTCAAGGGACCCCAATGTTATCCTGATAGCATGAGGGGAGAAAACAATTTCCTTTTTTTCTTTCTTTCTGATTAATTATGAAATCTTTCTTGTTAACTTAACATTCTGATGTACGTCTTTGCTTTTGTCTGCCTCATACTAACTGAAGTCCCTTATCGTTATATGCAGTGGTTCTTGATACTCCACTAGATTATAGTCTGGATGATTGCATAGAGTACATTCAAGAAGACGAGCTTGTTGAAGTTACTCCATCAAGTATACGGATGTTGAAAAACCCTAAGTCTGCCAAAAAGACGCGATGAAGGTTTACATAAACGAGGCAAAGAGAGCGATGAAGTACACATGGTACGAGCCAATATATATTTCATCCCAACTCCTTAATTCATTCCAAAGACCTCTCTTTTGGATAGAACATTCCGCGATTTTTAGCATGTTGATTATTTTCAACATGTGAAAGTAAACTTTTGGTTAATGCAGAGCTATACAACATTCAAAGCCTCCAATACAATAGGTTGAACCTTTTGGTAGTTGGATTTGATTAGGCATACAAAGGTGGTTTAGTATATTATTTCTCACAATTTGTATAGATGACTGATGATACAATAGAGAGTATGTATCCAAAAGCTGCAGAACAATATGCAATATTTGATTGTTTGCTATTGTAACTAGTACAGACTTCTCAAATTCCATGTTTTTGAAAACATCTACTTGGTAGGCTGCTCACTATTTATTCCACATGTAACTCAAAAATATGATTTTGTACCTGGCGTCCCAGATATGTTTTTGCTTAGATTTTGTAGCCAGATATTTTGCCGACGGTCTATCGGAAACAGCCTTACCCCAGCGGGGTAGATGTAAGGTATGCGTACACACTACCCTCTCCAGACCCCACTAGTGGGATTCTACTGGGTCGTCGTCGTTGTTGTATTGTAGCCAGATATTTTCCTATTTACCTGTTTGATTGTAGATGCAAAAATATTTGGTCACAAATATTACAAGGAAAATAAACTGAAACCCAGTCCACAGCAAAATGAGTCAATATACCTATTGGATGGCAATCTATCAATCATTTTCCAATAACTAATAATCATCTGGAACCATTTAATTGACTTTTCCTATTCATATTGACAAAATTACATAATAAATGCACTCCATAAGTTAACTTTGCACTATTTTAGCCCAGTTATAAGTTTGTAAATATGTAGCCAACTATCAATAAGATCTTTTTTTTTCTCATTCCCTCTAACTATAACAAGCTCATCTTTTTTCGCCACCTACTTACCCCTATTGTAGTTCTCTCCTCATTTTTCACCCATAATTAATTAATACAAAAAGAATTATATGCAAACAAAAATAAAAACTATTCAGTTCCCCATTGTTAGTGTAACCATTGATCGTGACGCTCAGTCAACAATCACTCGTGCCTTCTCCTATAACCAATACTTCTCCAAATTATTTTTTTTCGTTTTATGATTTTGTATATCTTTAGGCGTAAAATATCCATGAGTTTTTATTCTCTTTTTTCCTCAAGTTTATACATACCTATTGCAACTACAAACACAAAAACAGAGGCGAGAAACCTAAAATCTCATCCCCTTTAATGCTAATCTTGTTAAATTTCGAATATGATTTTGTGAAAAATTTGGAGTGGGTATTGTTTGAACTTATTAGAAATAGTCTAAGTAGGTTGTACACAAAGTTTGAAGTTATTTGTTGGAGATTTGGACTAGTTTTATACAAGAATTGTAAGGGAAAATCGTACGAAAAGTTCGTGAGAGATGCTTATACACTTTTATACAATGTTATACACTTTTATACAAAGGGATACATTATGTATATAGTTATATAAAAGTGTATAAAGATGTATAATCACAGTAGTGAAAATATTCGTGATACACTATGTATATATGTGTATAAGAAGAATGAGAAGAAGAAGAAAATGCGAGAAATTCACCAAATACCTGTAAATAATATATCAACCTTGTATACAATAGTGTATAAGAGGTGTTTATACACTATTATACAATATTATTCATAATTATACAAATAAATCCTATCAATCGAGCTTCACAACTTCTTCTTCTTCTTTGGGCATCCTCTGAAATTTAACTCAAATATAGCTTAAATCTACTCCAAATCACTTGAAATTTAAGTTTTGAACTCATTTTGATGATTCCAATCAATTGGGGCAACACTCATTCCAAACAACCACAAATCGGAAAAAAAATCCGATCTTTGAACAAACTTTAATGGTGACTTTTATTTTTCAAAGTTTTAGTTAACCATTGGGATCAAAATTACATGTGGAATGAGGATAAGGCCGAGACAATGCCAACACGTTCTTTCTAGTTTGATGATCCAACAACCTAATAAGTGAACCTCTTTAGTGCATGACAATAAACACATTTCTCCCCGTTCAATGGAGGAAGGGATCTTCATATGACTCCAAATCTCTTGCAAATTGGTTTTCTTCTTCGTCAAAATGGTGATTATCAGCTTTGAATCTGGAAGAAGAATTGAAGGAGAATAACAATGGTAGAGAAATTTTGGGGTGCAAAGGCGTGACACGGGAATAAGAAGAACGAAGAAAAAAGGGTGGGCTAACTGGTGAAAAGTAATTTTCAGGTTATGTACAACCTGGGCTACATTGGGTAAGGACTTCAAACATGGGCCATTTTATGATTGATTGTTGGGCCAAGTGACAAGGGGTGTAATTCTCCCATTCATTAAATGTATAAAAATGTTTAATTAACGTCCATTATATCAATTTTATAACACTTGTTTTTCTACTATGCAACAAATGTTGTACGATGTCTTTCTAGTTTTTTATAAGGGTGTGTTTGGTATGACGAAAAATGTTTCCTGCGAAAATTAATTTTCTAAAGAATATTTTCTTGTTTTCCTCTTTTTTGTTTTGTTTTGTTTGTCTACAACTTAGTATAATATACATAACGGGGGTAGGGGTAAAATAAAGGGTTTATGATACATCTGGAAAAATCGAAACCAAGACTAGAAATTTTTAACAAAAAATAATTTTCTGAAAAATATTATTTTACTTATTTTCTAGTGTTTGGCTAGTTAGCAGAAAAATATTTTTTTGATAATTATATAATCTTGGCGAATACTATATGTAGGAGACAAAATGGGTCTGGGGGCGAGGTCGAGATTCGAGGCAAGGTTGGATCAGATTCCAAGGCCGGGATCGAGTACGAGGTTCATTGTTCGGAAACATGGTCGTGGCTAGGATTCATGTCGAGTCAGGATTGGGTAGCCGGTCAGGGTTGGGGGGCGACCCAACCCCAAACTCTAAGCTTGACCCTCAACCACGATCTGGACCCAAACTCTAAACACGACCCTTGACCCCGGACTCGACCTTGAACCCCCGCCCAACATAGGCCCCGTCCCTAACCACGACCTGACTTAGGCCCTAACCCAGTACCCCAATCCTAAACCTTGACCCTTACCCTTAATACCGACCCCGACTCTAGGACCTCAACCCTATCCCTAATCCCAATTTTAATCCCCAGCCCCGATCCCAGACCCTAATCCTCCAACCCCGACCTTGACCGCCGACCTTGACCCTTAACTCGACCTCAATCGCAACCCAACCCTGAACCCGACCCCAAACCCTAACCTCAGTCTGAACCTCAAACCTTGACCTTTTGGTTCAAGTTTTAGGTGCTGAGGTTCGGGGGCGAGTAAGGGGGTGGCAAGATTTAAGGGCCCGAGGGCGGGGGAAGGGAATAGGGGCAAAAGAAGAGGCTGGGGGAGGAGTGGGTGGTGTGCCGAGGGTGGAGGTTTAGTTAGGGAGGGGGAGGTTTGGCGGGGCATGGATCAGAGGGATGGGCGGAGGGTGCCATGAGAGGGGGGGG
>ML242071.1:39064-53927 GCA_005239495.1 Nicotiana undulata
GGGGGGGGGGGGGGGGGGGGGGGGGGGGGGGGGGGGGGGTTAGGTCAGAGTGTTGTCGTAAAATCGGGGTGCAGGGTGGTAGTATGAGGTCTAAGGCGCTAGAGTGTTAAGAGTGTGGATTAGAGGGGTGGGGTGGGGAAAGTTAGCTAAAAGAGAGTTTTGAAAATGATTTTTCCTTCTCTTGTAGGAAAAAGTATTTTTCTCTAATTAAACGAAATAGTAATGAGTTCATAAGGAAAAAATTTCAAAACATTAAAACCAACCAAATATGAAAAAAATTTAAAATATTTTTCTAAAAATATTTTCGTTCATGCCAGGACACCCTGAATAAAAAGTGTTTATATACCAAAATTACAAGGTTCTTCGTTAGCAAGGAGATTTATCATTTGCATCTTTTGGGGGTAAATTGCACAAATGATCATATAACTATGATTGTTTTCATCAAAGTTATATAATTTTGTTTTCTCACACAAAAATCATCGAACTTTCACTAACTCACACGAAAATCATAATGAACAGAAAACATAGTTTTTTCGATAGTATTCTCTTATTCCATTTTTTTTATTGTTTTTTATTTTTAGGCTAATAAATAATAACTCAATTAAAATAGGAGAAATATATATTTTAGTCGGTCCCAAAAATTAATAGTTGCAAATAAGAAGGGGAGCCGTGAAGTAACTGGTAAAGTTGCTGCCATGTGACCAGGAGGTCACAAGTTCAAACCGTGGAAACAACCTCTTGCAGAAATCAAGGGTAAGGCTGCGTACAATAGACCCTTGTGGTCAGACCCTTCTCCAGACTCCGCACATATCGGGAGCTTAGTGCACTGAGCTTCCGTTTTTGTGTGGCTAGCAAATGAAATTAGCTTCGGCCAACATATCAATATTTTTATTTTTTTTTCCTTAATAGGAACGACTTAATCCAACAACAATGTCTTGACAGAAAGAAACACATTAGAGTACTTCATACCAAGTTTTAAGTTTTCTTTTTTTAAATATGCTTTAGTCACTGTTACTTCATACCATAAAATGCCTTAGTGTAATAATTGTAATGTCAACGAAACAGATTTTTCAAAATGTAATTAATAATTACTAATTAATATTGCAACGATAAAAAAGAATTAATGTCAAGATGAATTAAAATATTGAAATGGCATTTGATCATTTACTATTATATGTTATTTAACGAGTTAATTAATTATCTCATTTTACTGATCCAACATGGAGGAAGAACTATCACCCGCCTTTACCCGTGGCGAAGTCAGGAAAATCAATAAAGATATTCAAAATCTATTTTTAATTAATAGCAAGCAATATTTTACCTTATACGTAATATAATTTTTCGATAAAGGATGATCAGTTGACCACCATTGGACCAACATACCTTCGCCCCTGACCTTTACAACTGTCTTCTATGCATGGTAAGTAGCAGAAATATTTTTCTAGCAAAGTAGCTTATTATTATCTTTGAATAAATTAAAAAATATTCATATAAATTAATCATAATTAATTTGGATGGTGAAATGATGGTAGTTGGTCAAACCTCTTGATGGCCGTTGAATAAATCACATGAAAAAAGAAACTTTTTTAAAATATGGTAACATTCATGTGTTTATTACAGTTGTTACAATTTGCAATATCCATCATTTCTCATGTGAAACAACTTTGTTTTACAATTTTTCCAAGTTTGCTAAAGTTCGGACAGAGAAATGATCACGACTCTGGCTCTTACATCGATAATCACTGCTTCAAGTATTTTTTTTAATTCTTCCCCGTCTCTTTAAGTCTACAATTCTCATTGACTATTTAAGATAAGCAAATTCTCTATTCCTTTGCATATTTGTATCAATATAATTGTGGATTAATCTTTGAACTTTATATAATAAATGAGGACATATCAAATTTTTGGTGTATTAATGTTTGTTTTTCTTCAAATATTTTGTACCATTTAGGTTTATTTTTTAGTGAGAAACTTTTACTAATTTTTTAATTATTATAACTTATAATATATGCTTATCATAAAAGTTATTTTATTCTAAGCACAGTTGTATTTAAAATAAAATGACAAATAGAATATTTTGTATTTGGATTGATTTGGAATCTAAAAATTTGAAGAAATTACGCCGTTATAAGTGTAAATAGTTCTAAGGTTATTTAAGTCATTTTAACAGAATAAGAGCTTATCAGCACTTTTTTATCAAATACTGTAACAACTTATTATCAATTTCAGCACTTGTATTCAAACACGTAACTATTTCTTTAATAAATCAGTTTCAGCACTAAAAAGTACTTTTAACACCTAATGTTTATCAGCTATTTCATATCAACTAATCCAAACGGGCTCCAAGCAAGTTGATGTGAAAACTGAGAAGCACAAGAAAGATAAACTGGATTTTTCTTTTTTGTGATCTCGTTATATGAGTCAGTTCAGAATTGAAGAACATATTTGCTTAATTTATTATAATTTATTTTCTTCATTCATCTAGTAAATATATACGTACATATGTATGAAGGGAAAAAGATATTTCTTTAATTTGTATTATTTGTTAAACTCCACCGTTATTGCTTTTCGGGATTTCAACTTTTTATTTTGATCGTGTATTTGGACATAAAATCGTTAAGTTTTTCAAAATAAAATTTATATATTGAAAAACTACGTAAAAAGTACTTTTAACACCTAATGCTTATCAGCTATTTCATATCAACTAATCCAAACAGGCTCTAAGCAAGTTGATGTGAAAACTGAGAAGCAGGAGAAAGATAAACTGGATTTTTCTTTTTTGTGATCTCGTTATATGAGTCAGTTCAGAATTGAACAATATATTTGCTTAATTTATTATAATTTATTTTCTTCATTCATCCAGTAAATATATACGTACATATGTATGAAGGGAAAAAGATATTTCTTTAATTTGTATTATTTGTTAAACTCCACTGAGATATTTATTGCTTTTCGGGATTTTAACTTTTTATTTTGATCGTGTATTTGAACATAAAATCGTTAAGTTTTTCAAAATAAAATTTATATATTGAAAAACTACGTAAATAGTACTTTTAGCCATAATAATTAATAATTTAAAATATTTAAAGACAAATAATAAAAAAAATCATGATAAAAAAGAACAACTCATTTTAGTTTCGAAATTCGAGCACCGCCGTATAAATGGGGACAGATAGAATAATACTCCCTTCCACTTTAAATAATTATTTGGGCCTTTTTTTTATGGCCACTATATTCTATTTTTCAAATATAAAAGAAGGAATGAACTTCTTTTTTTCTCCCTAAGTTGCCCTTGAATTTGTAGCACCCCGAAAAATTTCGAAGTACTTAAGCACTATTAAGAAAGTTGATGTGTGTTACTTATATTATTTCGTGTGGAGACGAGGACTATTAATATGATGTATATTAATTGGGATATAATAATAAATGTACGAGGCATATTATAAGTGATGTGGGGTCTAAGGGGAGCCCTAAGTCTAAGCCAAATTGGAAATTACATGATATACTAAAGTTCCAAATGAGTACGCACAAGACCAAACTTTGGACGAGCATATCTACATATATAAAAGGAGTTATGTGATAGACAACCTATCAAATGAAATTCTTCTGAGTGTAGTTTCTAATGATTCAAATTGTTTGTCATTTTGATATTCCTACAAGAAGTTATGACCAAATTACTAAAGGCTGGGAGAGGAGTATGTGGATGCGAAGCATCCGAGGCCGCTTCCGAAAGAATGGTTGGCACTGAAGTGCTGCCATAACATCCAAGTCCGCGTCCGAAACCCAGAAATTTGGGCATATAAATACCAAGTCGGGGGAGAGAGTATTTAGAGTATTGGGGGTTAGGATTCTTGAGGTGAAGGGTCGATTTTAAGCTCAAATCAAGTCCAATCAACCAAGGTAAGTTGTTAATGTTGTTTTGGGTTGATTCTTACTCAATATACATGAGTTCTAACATCATTCTTGCATCCAAATGCTAGATTTCATCATCAAATCCTTAAGAACACTAAAATCATAAAAGTTGTGATTTTTCAAGATTGAGCTACTAGAGGTAATTTCAATGTTTCAAACTCTTTTATTATGAGTAGTTAGAAGTATTTGAAGCATTTGTTACAAGTTTTAATGGTTGAAAGATTGGATTATAAAACTCCAGTTCATGGCATGAATAGTACTCTTTAGAAAATAAGAGAGAAGATGAATGGTAATCTTGGCGATGAAATTTATGAATACAATGAACCTAAGGAACTATTTGTTAGCAAAAGATGGAATCGATCAACTAAGTAATCACCCGAATTGTATATTTTGCTAGTGTTGATTATGGAAGACGGTGAATAGTAACTTGGTGGCAATGAAAAATTGATGTAGTATCATTAATGACTTCGAATGGGTATTAAAACACAAAAATGAAGTTCTAGCATGTAAAACTATTTGGCGATTTGAGTTATTGGAAGCTTGTAGCCAACTTATGAGCCATATATGGATGTTGATCAATATCTTAGGTCATATCTTGATATAATTAGGGTATCTAATTTTAGGTAACGACTTGTTGGTGACATTGAGCATTTTAATCAATATTGGAATAATGGAGGAGGATTGAAAGCTTGTGAATGTTAATAAAGCGAAAGCGAGGTAGGTTGATCAAAACTTACTCTTCTTGAGGAACTTTCTGTAAAAGCATGTTTCGAGTTAATTCAAGTTGTTTGCAAATGTGCTTCGTGCTTGTGGGGACAAACAAGTACGGATGTCTCCATGTATTAAAGTATTATGTTGCATATGTAGTGTCATGCTGTATTATAAAATTTATTTTAAATCTTGTTGGCAACATGACACTCAAATTGACAAGAGTATACATCTTTGAGTGCTAAAGATAAGTTTTCATGAAAAATATTTCTTTTGGAAATTGACGAACATAATAGCACTTGTGGTATCTTTTAAAGATTGATGTTATATTGCTAAATGCTTTAGCATGTAAAAATTTATTTATTTAATTTATAAATGATATGAGTTGATAAAAGTTTATCCTTTGAAGCTACTATGCTATGAATCTATTTTTGAAGTATCAAATATTTTGGGAGTTACTTGTGTTCACCGAGATTGACTTCGGAAATATTGTGTTCGTTGTCATGAAATTACACGGGCCGGTGTAGGCGTAGATGGCCACTTTGTGGTATAGACTGCGGCAGAGTGCTCTCCCTCGAGAGAGTACTATTTTGTGCTATTATTAGCACGGCTGAGTCATTCATACAGCACTACGATGAGACGACCTGAGCAAGTAGGGTATATGATACTTGCCGCTAGGTACATAACCTAGTTGACCTTTTTATGCCGGTGATGGTATAATACTCCCAGCGAAAAGTAAGGATGATTTTTTTATGTTTAGGCCTAAGCAGCCGAAAGTGTTTTCGATGACTTTAAGCAAATAAAATAAATTTGCATGATTTTTATCCAAAATCTTGAATTGATGTAAATATTTAAAAGTTTATATTGTGGGTTATATTTTACGTGGTTGTTATTTAAAATAACAAGGGTCTTTAATTGATAAAATTTCTTATCGTTTTATATCAAATATTGGTGCATTGTTTTTATAAAGTTTGTCCCAAGAACTTAAGTTAGAGGGAGTGTATGACACTTATTGAGCACCGCTGTGGTGTACTCAGCCCTTGCCCCCTCCCCCTCTCTCCGGGGCCTTGCTTACTTTACATATTTTAGGATGATGTATGATGCGTGGCATGCAATCAGGCTAGGATGACTCTCTTTCCGAGGTATTATGAAGCACCACTTTTATCTCGTGGTAGCTATCATGTTCTTTCTTATTTTATTTTGTTGGAATTACTCCAACCGTTGATTCTATTCTTGGTATAGAGGCTCCATCGATAATTGTGAAAGATTGTAATAACGAGATTGTACACGACATACATGAAAGTATATTTATTTTACTTAGTCTCATTGTTATTCTCATGAAAGACGCCATGTGTGATTGAATTGGAAAATGTTTTATCATTTAACTAGAAAATGTGTATAACTTTCAAGGAGCTTCCGCATTTAAATTGATTTTCATGCATATGATTTGGGCGCATCACATAATTTGGTTCGCTCGGACCGGGTAGTGTACCAGGTGCAGTCACGTGGTTCTAGGTCGTGACAGAATTAAAGTGTCTTTGAGTATTTGTTACATTTTCAATAAACAAATTTGGATTAATATGATCAATGTTATTATTAATTAATACTAAAATATAAATTCCTTAACAATCGTGATGGAATATTTTGAAGATATATATTAATACAATGTAGATTGCATAATTGAAAACGTTATACTCAAGGCCAAATTGCCGAGTTTGACTGAACAGCTAAAAGGAGGCGATGCTTCTTAAACATTCCAAAAGGCTAAATTAATTTTTCATTTTTTTCTCGACGTAAAAGGAAATCTTTTAGTATTAGGAAAAATAAATGTATTTGCACAAATTCTTATGTTAAATCAATAATTTTGTCGTATAATCACAATAAATAATGTATTAGTAATATTTCATTTTAATTCGTAATTCTTAAAATTAACTAAATTACTTAATTTATAGTCTGTTTGGCGAAACAGGCTATTAGTTAGGCACATTACCGCCCACTCTTTAGCAAATGGAAAAAAGACAGAAGATGGCTTTTTAGTTAGATTTGTTTTTTTTGCTTTTCTTGTTAAAAGCAAAAGAAAAGAAAAATAAGAAAAAGACCCTTTTTTAGGACAGAAAGTCTACAAATGCTGCTTCTACAATCTGCATACCCATCAAGTTAGGAAGTTTCTATATACTACTCCTTCCGTTTCGTTTTATGTGAACATATTTAATTAAATACAAAATTTAAAATAAAAGTTTTTTTTTTTGAATTTATAGTATAAAGTAAGACACATATATTTTTTATGGTTATAAATTATTACATAAACATAAGTTATTTTCAAATATAGAAATGAATCATTTTTTTTTGTATGAATTGAAAAGGAAATATATTCACATAAATCGAAACAAATGGAGTAATTCAATTAATCTCTTAAGAACTAGCAAGAAATTCCGCGCCCTTCTCTTAATTAACTTAAACTTTTATTCCCATATAAAATGCATGCCAAAACATAACTTAAATTTTTAAATTTCTTTTTCATGAGTTTCAATCAAATTTATGTGCTACTCCCTCCGGTCCAAAATAAGTAATTTTTTGACATTTTTCTTGTGATCCAAAATAATTGATCTTTTCAGATTTTAAGAATGAATTAATTATTTTTTTCTTACATTGCACTTGGAGTAAATAGTTTTAGGAGTATTTATGTAGGATAGTAAATGTTAATATGATCAATTTTATTATTAATTAATGTTAAAAGGTAGATTTCTTAATCTGCATAAAAACAGATAAAAAATCATTTATTTTGAACGAGTATATATTTTGCGAATACGACAAATGAGAGACTCGATCCCTACCTTGACCTGTGCAGTCGTGACAGATAGCCGTCAGTGCACGTCGTTGCCTTTAATTTTGGAAGAATGTTATACGTAATGACAAATGAGGCCTCAACAACGTCAACGGAGTTGATAAATAAGTCCAGTTACAGAGGGTAAAATCGTAACTACACTTCTAGTTTCTAGATGGTCTTCTTTGACTTATAGTCTAGAATCATAACGCCGTAGACAGGGAATCAACCAATAAGAACTCTCCACGTGGTGGACGCGAAGAGTTTTGTTTTGGGTGTGCGTGTGTTTCACCTAATAGTAGGCCACTTTAATTTAACGGCAATTTGAACAAGAACATTGGTTTGAAGCCTGAAAATACTTTTATGTCCTTGCCATTTTCTTCTTCTTCTTCTAACAATCATTAGGTTCTAAGAGATTATTAGGTTTTATTTTTATTACCAATTTTTATTTTGAAAACCGCTCTTAGGACAGGTTCCACGTGGAGTTGGATATCGAAGGTTGTCAATAGAAATCTTCCCAAGAGTGGTTCAATTTGAAAGAAGTAAAAAAGTTCCCGATAAAGGATGTTTAATATATGTTATATACTTTTAAAATCTAATATTTTAATTATATACGCAGTGTAATTTTTTGACGACCGATAATCAATTGACCAACCTTACAGAACTTGCTCATATATACAAGTTAAATGTCCTAATACAACAACAACATACCTAGTATTATTCCACACCGTGGGCTTTGGAGAGTAGTGTGTACACATACCTTACCCCTACCTTGTGAGTAGAGGCGGACGTATGTATAGTGTTGAGGGATCACCGGACCCCGTAAACTTCGGCATAAATATTGTATATGTATATGTGTATACCTTGAAAATGATTATATAAATAACTTGGCACCCTGAACACTAAAAGTCACTGGTCAAGCAAAACAATGGTGCCCATGTCGCGTTAAAATTCTGAATCCGCCTCTACTTGTGAGGATAGAGAGTCTGTTTCAAATAGCCTCTTGGCTCCGTGCGTATACACGTAAAATAACAAAGATCTTAGATGCATTACGTATACTTTCTAGAACCAGGCTATACGATCGAAAGGGTGAAGTCAATTCTTTCATAAAATCCAACTCCAATGAATTTCTCAAATTTTAGGAATCTTCTGAAGATTCAAATGTACATAGCATATATTGTGTACTTTAATTCCTACTTTGTTCTAGAAGTGGATATATATATATATAAATTCACATACATATATTTGCATCATTCTTTGATTTGTCAAATGACTAATAAATTAAAACATGTAAATCATGTTAAGGCTGAAGTTTCTCAGATGAATTAATTTGAATTTCGACTTCCTAGTTATATATATTTTTAAATATTAACCATAGTAACAAGGCCTTTTGTTGACTAAATTTTTCTTGATCATCAAAAATAGAGGCAGATGTAGTGTTAATATTATGGATTCATTCGAACTCAGAAATTTTGGTTCAAATTATGTATACGTGCTAACGAATTTATTCCGGAAGTACAAATACTATATTTCGAACTCACTTAGTTCTGGATTCGAACTCCACCTATACATTTAAATTTTATATTCGTCTCTGACCAAAAGCAAAAAAATAGATAACAAAGGATAAACAGCCAAACCAAAAACTAATTTCTTTCTCCAAGATCCAGCCAAATAACTTTCACCAAGACATTAGCTAGCGTTTGGCCGTAGATTTCCAAATTTGTTTGGAAAAATCTGATTTGGATGAAGTTTGGTTTGAAGATGAAAATGTATTTGGACATCATTTTTCAAAACATAGTTCCCAAATTTATTTTGGAAAAAACATTGAAACATGACTTATACCCATAAATTCTAAAAACTATCACAAATACCCAACAGTACCATTATCAATAACATTCATCATATTATCGCAAACCATAGTCTTGAAACATAGATAAATTTGGTACAAAATTATCATTTTTATAATGAACTACATAATACACTATCAGATGACTGCGAAGACGAAGCAACATTGTTATAAAATAATAAATGGTGGACTCTTTTATAAAATACAAAAGTTTGGGGCCATTTTTAAAAAATCTAATAGTGATATTTTGGTCCAAAACTAGCTATTAAGCTGATTTAGGAATTTGAGATTTTGCCAAAATATAAACAAAATTTATGACCAAACATGTGTTTGACAAATAAAACCTAAATTTATTTTGACCGGATCCTTAAATTAATGTTCATTTGCTACAAAAGAGTAGTACTAGTATTTATCATAAACATAAAAGATAAAAAATTGAATAGAAATTATGATTATTACTATGTGATTCTGATTTGGACAATATTGTTAAAATCAAGAAGATCCGAAATGAGTCAGTAAGTACAGACTACCGAGCTACAGTTGAATAAGAGGTTGCCACGAAATGGGGGATTTTGACCTTTTGGGGGGTTATTTTCACACGCTAAATTCCTCTTCTCATCCTTAAATCACCCCCTCCATCTTCCAAATTCTACAACTCCCTCTAAATTTTCACATTCTTTTTTTGTTGGAAAATTCTACTTTTACTCCTTTCTGGTTCTTCTTTTGTGGTTTTCTTGAGGAATTGAACTTTGTTCTTTAGGAAATTAGAACTATCTTGGTGTTTCTTTGTGCCTTTACCTCAATATTTGAAACCCCAACTGGGTGTTTTTAATATCTCAGATTTTTCTGAGTTAGTTTTTGGAGTTGTTGAAAGATTCAAAGGGAACCCCACTTGCTGTTTTCTTGATATTTTTGTGTTTCCTTTGTCAGAATTAAATTTTTATTGCTTTTTGACTAGTGTTTTGGGCAAATTCTAAGACCCTTTTGGGTGAAGATAAGGAGGGTCAAAATTGGAGCTTTGTTCTTATTGATTAGTTGTATAAAGCTAAGATTTTGAGCCTTAAAAGTTGGGTTTTTCAAGGTATTTTTCATGGGAAATTGTTGTGCAGTACCTAGTACTACTGATATAGATGAGCAAAAAAGGGGGAAAAATAAACCAAATCCATTTTCTACACATAATCATGGAAATGGTGGGTACAAATCCTATGTGTTAGAAAATCCAACAGGTCATGATATTGAGACCACATATGAACTAGGACGTGAGCTTGGTAGAGGTGAATTTGGGGTTACATATTTATGTACTGAGAAATCTACAGGTGAAGTTTATGCTTGTAAATCAATATCCAAGAAGAAGCTAAGGACTAGAATAGATATTGAGGATGTAAGGAGAGAGGTTGAGATAATGAAGAATTTGCCTCAGCATCCTAATATTGTTACCTTAAAGGATACTTATGAGGATGATATTGCAGTTCATTTAGTGATGGAGTTGTGTGAGGGTGGTGAGCTCTTTGATCGGATTGTCGCGAGGGGACATTATACTGAGAGGGCTGCTGCAGCTGTGACTCGCACTATTGTCGAAGTAATTCAGGTGACAATTCAATATTCTTGGTTTTGTTTATGATATGCTTTTGAAGGGGAGCCTTGGAGTAACTGGTAAAGTTGCCTCCACGTGACCAGGAGGTCACGGTTCAAGCTGTGAAACAACCTCTTGCGGAAATGCAGGGTAAGGCTGCGTACAATAGACCCTTGTGGTCCGGCCCTTCCCCGGACCCCGCGCATAGCGGGATCTTAGTGCACCAGGCTGCCCCTTTTATGATATGCTTTTGCTTCCGTTGCTGTTTAAATGTCAACTTTCTGTTAGTAACCGGTAGAGTTGGAGAACAAAAAAAGAGCTTAGTGAATGACTTATAATGGCTTAGTCCACTTGGTTCGATGACAGTTAATTTTAATTGCTTAGTTTCTTGGTTCGGTTGCAGTTAACTTTAAGAATCTGCTAGCTTATTGAGCACATACTTTAACCAGTGATACAAAAGGTTGTATTGTTTTTGAATTGTTGGTCCGACTGATTATTATTTGGGAAAAATTTCATGATTCTCTTTGCTTTCGTAACAGATGTGCCATAAGCATGGTGTCATGCATCGGGATCTCAAACCTGAAAATTTCTTGTTCGGAAACAAGAAGGAAACAGCACCACTTAAGGCAATTGATTTTGGGCTCTCAGTATTCTTTAAGCCTGGTAAAACTCCTAATATTTTTATGTTACTCCTGGATTTGCATAGTTGAGCATTTTATTCACTGTTGCGCTGATTTTACAGGAGAGAGATTTAATGAGATTGTGGGAAGTCCCTATTACATGGCTCCTGAGGTGTTGAAGCGAAACTATGGTCCAGAAGTAGATGTATGGAGTGCTGGAGTCATTCTTTACATCTTGCTATGTGGTGTCCCACCCTTTTGGGCAGGTCGGTTTAGTTACATTGCCAAATGTTTCGTATTTCTCTTAGGCTATATTTCTCTAAGGGGATGCTGTATTCTTTCCTTTTTTCTTTCCCTGTCGATATTTGATACTTGATATGCTATCACCATCACTAATTTTACTTAGATTAGATGGTTGTCCAAACTAGCTTTCTTCTATATTACATTGTTCTTGAACGAAAAACATATGTTACTTCCCATGACTATTTGAAAAGTTTTCTGTAAAAATTTATTGTTGATCCAAATCATTTGATCCTGCGCATAACTTAGATTGAACTTTTGTAATGTATTACAAAGTAAAAGTTATCAAATGCCACGATAACAATCAAATGGAAGAGTATTGTTTATGTGCAGTAAGGTGCTTTATCAATTAAGTAACTATTACCGGGTTTCCAGCGGTCATATGTATGTAATTTTTATCTGTTCCTCATTGCAGAAACTGAACAAGGAGTTGCTCAAGCGATCATTCGATCTGTTGTGGATTTTAGAAGAGATCCTTGGCCAAAGGTCTCTGATAATGCAAAGGACCTTGTGAAGAAGATGCTCAACCCTGACCCCATCAAGAGGCTAACCGCTCAGGAAGTGCTAGGTAAACTATGCGCTAGAACAAAGCATACCAATTTGGAATTCATTATTCCCTTTTTCCAAAGTCCGTTGAAGTTGATTTACAACTCATTGCCGAATTTATTTTCTTTGCAGATCATCCTTGGATACAAAATGCTAAAAAGGCGCCAAATGTTTCTCTCGGTGAAACAGTGAAAGCAAGGCTCAAGCAATTTTCTATGATGAACAAGCTTAAGAAAAGAGCTTTAAGGGTGCGCGATTCTTCTCCTAGCAAAACAAGATTATTGTTTCTCCGTCATATTTTTTCTTCACTTCAAATATTTTTCTGAAATCAGGCGGCTAGTCTTGGATTGCATAGGTTGCAAATTTTCTACATTTTGTTTCTAAATCGTGCCTTTTCTACCTCACAGGTTATTGCTGAGCATTTGTCTGTGGAGGAGGTTGCTGGAATAAAGGAGGGATTCAAATTGATGGACATAGGAAACAAAGGGAAGATTGACATGAATGAGTTGAAAGTTGGATTGCAGAAGCTTGGACATCAAGTCCCGGATACTGACGTACAAATTCTAATGGATGCTGTAAGTGTTAATTTTTTCCAGAATCATTATTCTTTTTGACTTGAAATGATTGCAGACGCTTCGCTAATATACTCCTGGCAAAATTTAAGTTACATACTTCTTCGATCTTGGTAGCTTTGACGGAATCACCTTTTCTCATGACCGTTGCTAGACATCTGGTCATACATAGTATTAACTAAAAGAACTTATTACTATATTAGAATGACAGCCATTGGTGTAGAAGCTTCCTAATGTATGTGGCGGTGTTTGACTGGGCACAATGTTTAAGAAAGAAAGGAAAACTTGTGGTCTAGAACAAACCATAGATATTTGTGTGGCTATATATCATCTCATTGAGGGTAAGATGAGAAATTTAAAGTTTTGTTTCTAAATAAAGAAGTATAAAAGCGCAGCCCGGTGCACTAAGCTCCCGCTATGCGCGGGGTCCGGGTAAGGGCTGGACCACAAGGGTCTACCCTGCATTTATGAAAGGGGCTGTTTCCACGGCTTGAACCCGTGACCTCCTTGTCATATGGAAGCAACATTACCAATTACGCTAAGGCTCCCCTTCTTTCTAAATAAAGAAGTATGTTATTCTTTTTGGACGGGCTAAAAGGAAAGTATGAACACATAAATTGGGATAGAGACGTCATTTATTTTGCCAAATCAGAAGAAAAACTAAACAATGATATCTTCGACAGGGCGATGTTGATAAAGATGGATATCTGGACTATGGGGAGTTTGTGGCAATCTCAGTCCACCTTAGGAAGATGGGCAACGATGAACACTTGAATAAGGCATTTGAATTTTTTGATAAGAACCAAACTGGGTATATAGAGATTGACGAGTTAAGAGAGGCATTATCCGACGAGATTGAAACCAACAGTGAAGAAGTTATTAGTGCAATTATGCAAGACGTGGACACGGACAAGGTCAGTTATACTTTTCAGACTCGTCTGATTTCTAAACCTTTTTTGTAGCAGGGAAAAATGACATGAAATCATAATGCATGGTATTCATATGCTAGCGTTCTATTCTTTTGCAGGACGGACGCATAAGTTTTGATGAGTTTGCTGCAATGATGAAGGCTGGTACAGATTGGAGAAAGGCATCACGACAGTATTCACGAGAACGATATAATAGTCTCAGCTTGAAATTGATGAAAGATGGATCCTTACATGGGAATGATGATAGTAGATAGCTTGAGAAAGAGTAAAATCCTTGGCTCGGGTATATTATGAAATTTTAAACATTCTTTTTACACTTTTTAACTTTGATTTTTCCCACCTTTTGTTGTTTGTCTGACCCCTTCCCCCCCCCCCCCCCCCCCCCCCCCCCCCCCCCCCCCTCATGGTAGGGGATCAATGGATGGCAGGTCCCCAGTTTTTGCAATTATGTTGGTTTTTTCTTATTTTTTGTTTGGAAGGTTGAGGAAATGTGTATGAAGTATAGGAAGGTGATTATTCTGGTTGTAAATAAGTCTGTAATGTACACTTTGAATTATTCAGTCATGAAAAATCAATATTTGAGTATATCTTTCCGTATAAATTTCAAGTGGTTCATGTCTTTCTTATTTTTTGTATTATTTCCTGAATTTCCTAAAGAAAATCTGAATATCATTTCTCATCCCATTATATATTAGAGAAAACTGCCCAGTTTGCCTTCAAAAATGCTATAAATATTAGCCAAGTCATAAAATGCACTAATATTAGTCCAATTGGCTACTTGTATGTATCTCCCTTAAGTTGAGTCTAATCTCCCTCGCGTAGCCAACTACAACAACATATCCAATATTATCCCACACGGTGGGGTCTCGGGATGGTTTTGTGTACGCAGACTTCACTCCTACCTTCTAAGGATAGAGAGGCTGTTTCCAATAGATCTCGGCTCAAGAAAGCATAAGGCATTCGAACTAAAGGTACTAGGAAATGGAATCCTAAAATGGCGCCTTATATCTCTGCAAAGCGTAAGGGTATTCAT